>PVKN010000203.1:0-18554 GCA_004027915.1 Capromys pilorides | reverse complement strand
AGGCTAGCCTCAACTCTCATTGATCCTCCTGCCCTGCCCTCTCAAGTGCTGGGATTACAGGTGTGTGCGACTATGCCTGTCAAAAACTTAAAAGGGGAGAGAAGGGAAGGGAAAAAGGGCTGGCTGGGGGTACAGCTCAGTGTGAAGTCCTCAAACTTGCAATCCTCCTGCCTCAGCCTCCCTAGTAGCTGGGCTCGCTCGCAGGTGTGAGCCAGCAGTATCAGCTGTTTGTCCTCTTACTAATATCCTATTGTGTTTACCCTTTGCCAAGGTTCTGTGACTCCCCCACCAGTGACTTGGAAATGCGCAATGGTCGAGGTAGAGGCAAACGCATGCGTCCCAATAGTAACACACCAGTCAACGAAACAGCCACAGCCTCTGACAGCAAAGGGACCAGCAGCAGCAGCAAAACTCGAGCAGGAGCCAATAGCAAAGGCCGTCGCGGCAGCCAGAATTCTTCAGAGCATCGCCCACCTGCCAGTGGCTCCTCTGAGGATATCAAAGCCAGCCCTTCCTCTGCCAGTAAGCGGAAAAACAAGCCCCTGTCAGACATGGAGCTGAATTCTAGCTCAGAGGACTCCAAAGGGAGCAAGCGAGTCCGGACAAACTCCATGGGCTCAGCCACTGGCCCCTTGCCTGGGACCAAGGCAGAACCCACCGTCCTGGACAGAAACTGCCCTTCCCCAGTCCTGATTGACTGTCCCCACCCAAACTGCAACAAGAAATACAAGCACATCAACGGACTCAAGTACCACCAAGCCCATGCCCACACGGACGAGGACAGCAAGCCAGAAGCCGATGGGGACAGCGAGTACGGGGAGGATCCAGCCCTCCACGCAGACCTCGCAAGCTGCAATGGTGCATCCGCCTCCCAGAAAGGCTCCCTGTCCCCTGCCCGCTCAGCTACCCCCAAAGTTCGGCTCGTAGAGCCCCATAGCCCTTCTCCTTCAAGCAAATTCAGCACAAAAAGCCTCTGTAAGAAAAAGCTGGGTGGGGAAGGGGACACAGACCTCGGGGCTTTATCCAATGACGGCTCTGAGGATGGACCCTCAGTAATGGATGAAACAAGCAATGATGCCTTTGACTCTTTGGAAAGAAAGTGTATGGATAAAGAGAAATGTAAGAAGCCTTCTAGTTTGAAACCTGAAAAGATTGCTTCCAAGAGCTTGAAGTCAGCCCGACCCATCGCGCCCGCCATTCCCCCGCAGCAAATCTACACCTTCCAGACAGCCACGTTCACGGCGGCAAGTCCTGGCTCGTCCTCAGGCCTCACCACCACAGTGGTACAGGCCATGCCCAACAGCCCACAGCTCAAGCCCATCCAGCCCAAGCCCACTGTGATGGGGGAGCCCTTCACGGTCAATCCCGCCCTGACGCCCGCCAAGGACAAGAAGAAGAAAGACAAAAAAAAGAAGGAGTCATCCAAGGAACTGGAAAGTCCTCTGACTCCTGGGAAGGTCTGTCGAGCAGAAGAAGGAAAAAGTCCCTTCAGGGAGTCATCAGGAGATGGGGGGAAGATGGAGGGGCTCCTGAACGGCTCTTCTGATCCCCACCAAAGCCGCCTGGCCAGCATCAAGGCTGAAGCTGACAAAATCTATAGTTTCACAGACAATGCCCCCAGCCCTTCCATTGGAGGTGGAAGCCGCTTGGACAGCACACCCCCGACTCAGCCCTTGACGCCCTTACACGTGGTAACCCAGAATGGAGCAGAAGCGAGCTCGGTGAAGACCAATAGCCCTGCCTACTCCGACATCTCTGATGCAGGGGAGGATGGGGAAAGCAAGGCAAAGGACCCCGAGCAGCTGGTGAAGGAAGGGGCTAAGAAAACACTCTTTCCTCCTCAGCCGCAGAGCAAAGACTCCCCGTATTACCAAGGCTTCGAGAGCTACTACTCTCCAAGCTACGCCCAGTCCAGCCCTGGGGCTCTGAACCCTGGTAGCCAGGTGGGCATGGAGAGCCAAGCCTTGAAGTCAAAAAAGGAAGAGGAGCCAGAAAGCCTGGAGGGCAAAGGGAAGAATGATGTCTGTGAGGAAAAGAAGCCCGAAATGAGTGGTGCTGGCCAGCAGCCCTCGGTCATCCAGCAGCGGCCCAACATGTACATGCAGTCGCTGTACTACAACCAGTATGCCTATGTGCCACCCTATGGCTACAGTGACCAGAGCTACCACGCACACCTGCTGAGCACCAATGCAGCCTACCGGCAGCAGTATGAAGAACAACAGAAACGCCAGGGCCTAGAGCCACCTCGGGGCCCTGACAAGAAGGTTGAGCTAGGCCTCAAGGACCGTGAGGCTGTGCTCAAGGAGGAGTGGAAGCAGAAGCCATCCATCCCACCAACCCTCACCAAGGCCCCCAGCCTCACAGATCTGGTGAAGTCGGGGCCTGGCAAGGCCAAGGAGCCAGGGACTGACCCCACCAAGTCAGTCATCATTCCCAAATTGGATGATGCCTCCAAACTCCCCAGCCACACCCCAGAGAGCCTGAAGGTGAAGCTGAGTGAGGCCACCCACCTAGCTAAGGAAGCCTCAGAGGGCAAGACAGGCAGTGAGTGTGGCCGCCAGGCAGAGGTGGATCCAATTCTCTGGTACCGACAGGTAACTGGTTCCCTGGGAGGAAGTGCACATGATGTGTGGGAACTCTGACCTTGCACGTCAGGCTGCCATACTTTTTGAGTGGCAGGAAAGCTATGTACCTTCAGAACTTCTTTACCTTTATGAACCATTTTCATATTCAGGAATTTTGTTGTTGTTTTTGCTTTATTTGGTTTAGTTTCATATAGTTTTTTGAGGCAGAGTCTCACATGTAGTCCAAGCTGGCCTCAAACTCACACTGCTGCTTTAGTCTCCTGAGTGCTGAGCAGGCACCACACTCCCAGCATTGTTTTTAATGTTTTTTTTAAAAATTTAAAATTTTCCTATTTGACAAGAAATACCCACGCACGTTAATTAGTATAGTGACTTGAACCTCCACTAGCAGAGACAAGATTAGAACCTAGAAATCTTGATTTCTACCCTAATATCCCTTCTACTAATTTGGTTCCTATAGAATAAGTTAACAGTGATTACTCCATTTCTTTAGAGTAAGCCAAAATGACACTTCAGTTACCAAGTTGCTGTGAAAAGAATTTTATAAATGGGACGTAGTGGCACATGCCTACAATCTCTGTATTCTGGGAGCTAAAGGCAAGAGGAGCTCACTTTCAGTCCCAGCCTGATCAATTTAGCAAAACTGTCTCAAAATAAAACTGAAAAAAGGGTTAGGGAAGCTCAGTGCAAAGGTCTTGGTTCAATCCCCTATATTAATAAACAAGCAAAGAAAGAAAGGACTGGGAATGTGACTAGGTCAGAGGCCCTGGATTCAATTCCCAGTACCAAAAAAAAATTTCCAGTTAGAATCTTGGAATGTCTTCCTTTCCTTCCCTCTTGGTACCAGTCACTTGCTCCTCTGATCCAGGTGGCAGCAGTCACTCCCTACCCCAGCCCACTCTGAAGAAGGGAAACACCCACCCCTCCTGGAGAGGCAGCCCCTCCATTCCAGGAGTCCTGCCCCCAAGTGCATGTTCTTGCCTGGAAAACACCTGCCAATGGTTTGTTTTTCCTTCATTTCCTTCAGAGGGAAAAATTCTTAGCAAGAGAGATCAGAATTGGATTGTAAACCATAACCAAGAGCAGCCAGGATCCTCCCTGCCTGAGGTCCTAGCAACTGCCTGCTCCGGTATTTCTCCCAGGGCCTCAGCTAGCAAACTTTTATTTTATTTTATTTTATTTTATTTTATTTTATTTTGCCTTTTTTTCCTAACTGTGCCGTTCAGGCTGCCTTTGAATTCATTTTTCTTGCCCACACTAGCCTTAAACTCACAGCTATCTTCCTGCCTCAGCCTACCAAGTACTGGCGTTAGAGGCACCATACCCAGCTGGCTTTGAGGCTTCTGTCTTAGATGTGTACACTCAGTCCTCTTTCTGTGGTTGTTGTAGGAGGCAGAGCCCCGTATGTGGACGTACGTGTATCCTGCTAAGTATTCAGACATCAAGTCAGAGGATGAACGGTGGAAAGAGGAGCGGGACCGCAAATTGAAGGAGGAAAGGAGTCGGAGTAAGGACTCTGTCCCCAAGGAGGATGGGAAGGAAAGCACAAGTAGTGACTGCAAGCTGTCCACGTCTGAGGAGTCCCGCCTTGGGAGCAAGGAGCCCCGGCCAAGTGTCCATGTGCCTGTGTCCTCCCCACTCACCCAGCACCAGTCCTACATCCCCTACATGCACGGCTACTCCTACAGCCAGTCCTATGACCCCAACCACCCCAGCTACCGGGGCATGCCTGCTGTGATGATGCAGAACTACCCAGGTACAGCACTGCGAGGCTGCGAGGTGGGGCACAGAATTCAATCCGGGTTTTGTTACGCAGCCCCAGGGCTCCACCCCTTGCATCATTTCATGAAGTAGCCAGTGTAACCCATAGCTCCTTAAGTGACCCCATGTTACAGTCTGGGTGACCACCTCCCTCCCTTGCTCCAAATGCAGGGTTACCTCTGCTGTTCTTTTTTTTTTTTTTATGGCCAGCTCAACCTGCCCTGCCCTGGGGGCTGAGGCTGTCGCAGCATGCAGTGCTGGGGCTAGAACCTCGGTCCCTGTGGTTGCCTAAACTTTCCTAAGCAGGCACTTTAGAGCGCTGAACCATCTCGCCAAGCTGTCTGTTTTCATTGACAAGGGCCTTCTCTCTCCCAGGATCTTTTTTTAGACATTTGTTACAGATTAAAAACACAGGGGGGCCAGGGAGAGAGCTCTGTGGCACAAGTGCTGCCTGGCAAGAACAAGGTCTTGAGTTCAAACCCCAGTCCCGCAAAAAAAAAAAAAAAAGAACACAGGGATTCAGAGCCTGAGCACACTGAGCTGTGAGGCCTGGGTGGCAGATGGTGTTGGGAAGAGCAAGCCTGAAGCCAGGTCAGGGGTCCCACAAGGGACAATGTGCTCTTCACTCCCCTGTCAGTTCTTCTGGAGAGACACAAAGTTAGGGTTTAAATGTTGTTTAACTTGCTAGAGAAAGAAGCTCACTAACTGATTGCTGTTGCCTCATGAGCCATAGGGGATGTCTTTTCTGAGGTGGGAGGATACCTCTATTTTGGTCATTTATTATTTTGTTTTGATCCACGTACCAATTATAATTTTAATGAAGTTTACTATGGTATTTGAACACATGCATAAGGTGGGCGCTGATCCCATCAGCGTTGTATTTAGAGCCTGTGAGCATCTCGTCCAGATCTTCATAACATATATAACAGGCTGTGTGAACTCCAGTCACTCCTCTCTGCTGCAGACCCCGCCCCTGCTGTTGGGGAACCTTACCCAGCTTCTCTTTATCCAGCCCGCATCCCGCCCCTCCAGCCTCCTATCTCCAACTCTACACTCAGACCATCCTGGGCGCTTCTTACTCCTAAAACTCACCTTCCTACAGCTTAAATAACCTGGCATTCCAGTGACAGGATCAGAACTTTAGGAAAAAGAGACCTTTTCAAAATTGTCTCCCCCTTGGGGTGTTCCTAGCTCCTAGCTCCTAGCTCCTAGCTCCCTACCACCCATCTCTATCTAGGTAATAATTCTATTTGCTGAGAGCTTACTGTGGTCCAGGCACTGTCCTGGGTGTTTGCATGTTTTGTTTTTTAATATTCATTATTCTGTGAAACAGGAGGGCCGGCCAGATAGCTCAGCGAATTAAAGCACCTGTAAGCAGGCACATGGGCCCAAGATTCAATCCCCAGGCCTGCTGTGCCGGCTCCGCCCCCAGGGCACCCTGAGACAGCACGCCTGTAGTCTCAGTTCTTGAGAAGCTGTAAACAGGAAGATCACTATGAATCTGATCTAGTAGTGAGATCCTGAACACACCCTGTATACCCTTCTCTAAAATACAAAAAAAAAAAAGAAAAAGAAACAGGGTATTGGTAGCTTTGTTGTGATAATCAAGAAACTGAAACTCAGAAGAGTGGTTAATTTGCTCAAGGTTACCAGCTAATAAGTCTTGGGTGTGGATGAGCCCAGGCCCCTTGGTGTGTAAATTCTGTGAGCTTTCCACCTTATCATACTACTACTCTAAGGTGAAGCTGAGACTCTGGTATTCAGAACACCAAAGTGGATGTGGGGAAGTCAGCTTCAAGACCCCATTTTCTAGTCCCTTTGCTCAGCTCCCCTGTAGTTATGTAAAGACAGGTCAAGCCAGTAGTGCCATCCCAAAGTCAACATGGCAGAAAGGACCTCCACTCATGCCAAGGCGAGCGGATGCCCACCTGACCACCCAGAAGTGGAGACTCCCCTGCCCCTCGTCTGACCGACGATCTCTCTCTCGTAGGTTCCTACTTGCCTTCCAGCTACTCCTTCTCCCCATATGGCAGCAAGGTTTCAGGTGGTGAAGACGCTGAGAAGGCACGAGCCAGCCCCAGTGTCGGTTGTAAATCCAGCTCAGAGTCCAAAGCCTTGGACATCTTGCAGCAACATGCCAGCCACTACAAGAGCAAGTCACCCACGGTAAGGGAGGCGCCGGGGCCCCTTTCTGTTCCACAGGGACCAGTAAGGCCACATCTAGGATCATACAGAAGGTGGGCCAGTTCAGTCCTGACCACAGTGTAGCTTAGCTGATTTCACATAAGCTCCAGGCCTCCTCCTCGTGCTCAGTGTTGGGCACTGGTTACATCCCTCCTGTATGTGTCACCACAGTGCTTCTGCGTCACCTTTCCTTTCCAGATTAGCGATAAAACTTCTCAGGAGCGAGATCGGGGAGGCTGTGGGGTGGTTGGAGGTGGCAGCAGTTGCAGCAATGTCGGCGGAACAGGTGGAGCTGAACGGAGTGTTGACCGGCCACGCACCTCTCCTTCCCAGCGCCTGATGTCCACACACCACCACCACCACCATTTGGGGTACTCACTGCTTCCCACACAGTACAACCTACCCTATGCAGCAGGTAAGCCCCTTGTCCCTGACACCCATTTTTCTTTGTCTTCCACGAGAACTTTTTCCTCAGCTTCTTAATCTCTCCAAAGTCCTAGCCTACCATTAGAGCATGTGATATGTATTTCCTCCCTTGACCTCAAGGAGTCTCAGACTCCTCCAGAATGTTGGCTTTGATACTCAAAAGACTAAGGAACTGGCATTCCCACTGCCCAAGAGAAACGAGCAGCCAAGTAACAGAGCCACTCCGTCCCAACCACCATATCTGGCCAAGCAATAGATCTGTTTCACCTGTCAGCACCCAACAAGTCAGTGGAGCTGGAGGTTTATTTGGAAATTGCACCCCGACCCAGCCAACTGGAGAAGGGAGTATGAAGGGGAGGTTTCTTACAACACACAGGTGCAGCAGACCTGTAAAATCTCAGATCCTTGGGAGGCTGAAGCAGGATTGACTTAGGGAGGCGCCATCCCAAAATTAAAAATTAAAGGCTGGGAATGTAGCTCAGTATTAAGAGTGCTTGGCTAGCATGCACGAGACCCCAGCTTCAAGCCAGGACTGGTGAAAAAGTGGGGGCGTGTTTGGTTTCCTTGGCTTACTTGTGGTCCGCTTCTTGTAAGCACTGTGCTAACCTGTCCTTCCGCCTGCTCAGGGCTTTCTTCTACAGCCATTGTTGCCAGCCAGCAAGGCTCCACGCCCTCACTCTACCCACCACCCAGGAGGTGAGAATGGTGAGTGATTTTCTTCCTCTGGGGCCAGAGAGCATGGCCAGGTCCCTCTGGTCATAGGATTCCCATGGGGCTATTCAGGGACTGTGTGGGCCCCCTGGCCTGCCTCTCCGGGGAAGCTGTGCGGAAGCTGTGCGGGTCAGAGGACCTCTAAGGACAGTGTTCGACTTCCCAGAGGTTTTTCTTGGAGCGCCATCTTGTGGTTGTTATACCAGCAGGCTGAGTGCCTGGTTACCTGTCCATGTTTCCCTTGCAGAGCAAGTGCCGGGATAAAGTGAGCTTCACGGGCCCGGACTGCCTCACCCAAGGAGGTGCTGGAGGTGCCATTTAGACATCAGTTAAATGGTGTTGGTCATCCTGTTTGCCGTTCCAACCATGACTGAAGGCAGACCCTTTCCTGTCGCCTCCTCCAGACCCCGGACTCCCTGACCCTCCCTCTTCCTCAGGAGCTGGAGAGCTGGTACTTAGCAAAAATATTTATTCTCAGCCACAACTGTGACTGCTGTGGCCTCTCTGGAGACAAAGTCATGGGGAGCAGCCAGGGCAACATGGCCTCAGCCCAGAGAAGTCACTGCTCTGTTTCCTGGGTCCTTGTTCTGCTCCTGGCTCAGTATCACCCAAGCCCTGCAGGGAGGGACCCCAAGCACTGGGTAAGGTCTGAAGACAGCACAGCAGCCACCCCTCTCACTGCCATTCCCACTGTCACCAGATCCCACACCTCCCCAGCGATTTGGGCCCTGGGAACTGGCAGCATGTGGAAGAATTAGAATCTCAGGAAAGAAATTGGGGGCTGTTTTCTCTGTAGTTGTGAAAACAAGGTCTTCAAACACAGAGACTTCCCCCTTCACTCGTGAGCACAGATAAATGCTCAGAGCCCAGCCTGGAGAGGGAGATCAAGGCATTCGCCCACAGGGCCTTGAGCTACCCTGCAGGCAGAGGCAGGGGTTCCGACACCAGCACAGGGCTCTCCAGCCCTGGGGGGAGAGCTGGAGCTCGAACAGAGTCTGTGAAATTGAACCTGCATCCCCACAAAGTCCTGCTGCTTATCTCCCCACTCTTCACCCTTTTCTCTTCCGTCCTCACCCCTTGGTGCTTTTCCTAGGGGACCTTCCCCTCTTTTTTCCATTGCTTGGCTCTTAAGATTCAGGCAGATAAAACAGTATTCCCGCAGAATGGAGGCCTGAGGAGCCTGCCAGGTCACAGGAGGGCAAAGCCCAGCAGGCAGCCCTGGAGTACCCAGTACCCAGTTCTTGGAGATGTCCTGTGTGTGTCCCATCCAAGTATCTTCCTCAGCTAGGGCCACAAAAGTACACAGCCCCATTCTGTCTACAGTTACATGGTTTTATATAGCTCAGCCTGTGCCCTCTGTGTGTGCCAATACAAGTTGTGTCTTTGTAACACACGCTGTTTATGTAGGGGCCATTGGCCCTGGGAGGCTGTGTTCCTCGGACCCTAAGATCACACACCTCAGCATTATTCCTGGGAGCCGGAGGGGCCTGGGCTGAGCTCGGAGGCCACAGACATTTCTCTGCCCTCCTTAGAAAACCGTCTCTCTGGACCAGAGCTTTACACTCATGCACTGAAAAAGTGATGACTTGGTAGCTTTATTTGGTAGCTTCCCAAAGTATGGGGAGCTTTCGCTTGTTGCTTTTGTGAGGTGTCATCCTTTTGTTCTCCCTGCTGTCTTTCCTTAGCCCTCCAGATTAGGAGAAAGACCAACAGACACCAGCCTAGGCTAAAGAAGATGCTTTGCAACCAGAGTGCCAAAAGAGACATTTGAAGAGCAGGAAGGTGTTCTCACTTAATCTAAGAATGCAGAGCTGGGGCCAGTAAGCACAATTCCTGGTGAGGGTAGTTTACAAGAACCAGAGCTCCTCTGTGACCCACAGAGCCTTGTAGGTTTCCGTGTCTTTTTGTTTAAAGTTGGGTGCTGAGCTTCCCACAAAGCTCATTGTTTTAGACCTATTTTCAGGGCCCTGACAGCCTCCCTTGGCCCTCATTCCTCTGCTGCTTCCAGTGGGCAGCGCCCTGAGCAGTCCCCTCCCTTCCATCTGTGGAAGTTGCTAATGTGGACAACTTCACCCACCTGACCTGGGCCACCCTCCCAAGAGGGTGACCAAATTTCAGCCTGATTCAGCCTGATTTTGGCCCCCAGGCTCCTGTGGGTGGAGCCACTCACCCATCTCTTATTTGTTTGGTTTTAACTATTGTTGTGTGTTTTGTATCTGTGGCGCTGGCCTGCAGCATGCTCTGTACATAGTGTAAAGAAACTGCTGGAGCAATTTCCTTACTCACCCGGCAGGCATGAGTCCACGTTCCTGCCCTTTCCACTTGTTCTGTAACAGAGAGGAGGAACTTCTGTATTTGTGGGGCAGCTGAGTTCTGTACAAGGAAACAGCAGGTTTTACATTTTTCCCTTAAAAAACATGCCCAGGTCTCCCTTAGAATAAGGGGAAGCCACAGGGAAAATGGCAGCTGTGGCGTTCCGTGCCACGTCTTGCCACATGCTGAGTGAGAGGTTTGCTGTCTACCTCCACCTCTCTCTATGAAAGGAACAGTACCTGTGACACCCGTGACAGGCTCAGAGGGAGAGGACACAGCAAGAATCCCCACTCCACATGCAAAGTCTGGGCAAGGTTGTTGCCAGGGACCTGGGCCACCAGACTGAGCCCCTCCCTGAGCTACCCTTGCCTTACCCTCCTAGGAAGGATCCTTGGGCTTAGAGAGCTGCTCTAAGGGTCCACACCTGCTTCTTCCTGATTAAGATGTGGCAGTTCCTATTAGCCCTTACCCTGCCTTATACATGTATGTGAACATGTATGGTTTCCTGCTCTTACCCCACTTGCTCTGCACATCTCAAAGTCAAAGGACCACACACACAGAAGGTCAAGAGGGCATCCTCTGAAATGACATGGTCCTTTCTTGAATCTCCTCTCCAGGCTCCAGGGTGGGGGTGAGACTTGGCTTCAGGAGTTGGGGCGAAGACCACAGAAGGGCTAGAGAATTGGACACAGGCTCTGTAGCCCCTTCACATCACTTGCTACCCCCTCGTCCTGTCACCATCCCCGTGTCTACTCTCATGCCCCCAAGGTTCAACTGGGCAGCTAGCTGGCCCCATAATTCTGGGCCTTTGTCATTTATTTTGCTAGGGGGTCCCAGGAAGCTTTCCAGTGACTCCCACTATGGCTCCTCCTGGGATCAAGCCCCTCCCAGCCTGTCCCCGCCCCTCCTGCCCCAGCCCGCCCGCTTGCCTTGGTGCTCAGCCCTCCCCTCGGGAGCAGGTTGGGGCAAGCTGGAGGCCCGGGTTGGAGGGGCATGTTGCTGTTCATAGCTTTTGTTCCATTGGTGTTGGTCTGTTGGGTTTAATTTCAGTCTTCCTGATTCTTCCGTTCTGTAAAGTGTACATTACCAAGTTCCTTGTTTTTTTATATATATATATAAATATATATATATACAAACTGTACTCTTTTTGCCTTTGTACATTCAGGCAAGAAGAGAAAATAAATCTTTTTAAGAGACAATCACAAATCTGTGAGGGCTGCTGATTATTTCTCCTGAAGTTTGCTGCTGAGCTGCTTCCTCCCTTCTCCTCACTTCTCTCTCCCCCCTCAACTTTGCTGTCTTCCTGGTGTCATGCTCCACATGGACCCTCAGCTTCACCCTCCCTGGCTGATGGCAAGCTGTCAGATTGTGTCCAGGCTGCCTGCCTGTCACCCTCTCCCACCCAGTGCTGTTTTCTGACTTGGCCACTGGCTTCACCTGGGAGCTTTGTCCTGTGCCTTGGCCTTCACCCTTAGCCCACTCAACCAAAGTGGCTTTGGACACTTGCTGTCCAACTATGCAGTTGAGAGCTCTCTGCCTAAGAGTTTGCACTGTTTAAACCTGTACGGGAGTCAGGAAGGACAGCTGTTGGGAATGTGGGGAAACCACTTCTAATGGTCTTCTTCCTCCAGCTTCCAAGTATTCTGATGCAGAGCCCACACGGCCATTCCTGTTGGACTGTCACCCCACAGGAACAAGGGCTAAAATTTTATGGGTCAAGAGCATTGGACCAGACTCACAAAGGGTGGTAGCTCATGAAACAGCCTGATGAAATCACTGTTCGGCCTTTCTCCTTTCTGCCTTCCTCCTAGCCCTTTTCCTCTATTTCCTTAATTGGCTTTGGAATTGAAGTATATTTTTAAATTATTTGTTGTATTTATTGAATAAAGTTTTTAATGTCCCTGTTGGTAAATTTAGACTTAAGTTTGCCTCGCACACATCTCCTGCCCCTCCACCATGCCTAAACTGCTTGTTAACCTGGAGCACAGCCTTTGGTTAGTGTATTTCCTACCCATCAGTCATCTCCACTAACCAGTTTTCCCTTGAAAGGTGAATCTCTACTGGACAATACGGCTCAATTCTGTGCTTCCAATTCTGGTCATATTGGACAGGAAGAAACACTTAGCCCTTGGATCCTAAGCGTGTTCCCATCCACTCTTATCAGCTTTGGGGGAAAGCTAAAGGGTGGAGTTGCGGTTTTTTCCCCCTGTACTGGGGACTGAAACTGGGTCTCGCTTAATTCCCCAGATGGAAATTGAACTTGCAATCTTCCTGCCTCAGCCTCCCAGGGCTGGGATTTGTCTATTTAAAATCCTTGTCTACATGTACATTAGGTTTGAAGTAATTTTATACTGCCTTCTGCCTTCATGCTGTCTGTAGGTGTCATTTGTTCAGTAGGGGACATCTTCCAAGTCATTCTGATGGTAGCTGACTGTGTCTAATCCCAGATTTATTCTACTAATACCTGCGGGGAGTTGAAGGGGTTTTCACTTCTCTTAAGGAACAGCAGGTGGAGCCCAAGGTTAATGAGTAAACAAGAACAGGCCATAAAAATCTGTGAAGACCCACAGAGAAGGTAAGGGTCACAGTACAGTTGCAAAGCTTTAGGGCGGAGTCGAAAGAACATGCTCTCCCAGGAAAGGGGAAAAAAAAAAAAAGATTAAAGGGGAGGGGAGGCTAATTAAGAGAATTTAAAAAGAAACAGCGTGGTGGCACACACCTGTAATCCCAGCACTTGGGAGGCTGAGGCAGGAGGAGCGGTGCAAGTTCGACACCAGCCTGGGCTACAAAAGTGAACTCAAGGCCGCCTGAACTGCATAGCAAGACCCTGTTTCAAAGACAAAAAAAAAAAAAAAGCTTCTAGCCTCCTACAGTGCCACTGAGGGAGGACTAGTCAGGCTGGTGGCACAAGGGGATTGAATGATCCAAAAGAAAACTAAAGGAGGTGTGTGCTGCCTCACGGATGCAAATGGAAAGCAGCTGCATGCATGCAGACCCCAAACCTAGCACTTAGGACCCAGCCTTCCCTATAAAAGAAAGGTTAGTGTTCCTTCAGCCTCTCTTCTGCCCAGAGCTGATGTAGACACGCCTGTCTCTCCAGGGCACTCCTGCAGCATATCTCAGACACCTAGCAACTCCACACTCCGGGGTGTAACATGGCCCCAGAGATCTTGTCAGCTTATTTGTCCTATGACACTGCAGTTTTTTCCAAGAAGCATGTAAGTTTTCTCTGGACCGAAAAGATGCCAGAAGAGGAAAAAAGAACAAGCCAACCACAACTTTAAATGTTTATTGACACAGTAACACAACACACTTTCCTTCCTGACACGCCCCACTCCCCTCACCCAGTTGTGATCTCTTTCCCCCTTTCTCTCCCCTTAGAACAAACTGTTCAGTGGAAATAGAAAAGGGCCACCACTCTGCCCAGGCCTAGCCCTTGGCCCTGCAGAGCAGGGTCTCAGGCATTCCTGGGGGAGGCAACAACACTGCTCTATTAGCCAGAGCCGTCCCATCCCTAAGAACAGATTCCCCACAGTTCCCAGGCCCTGCGTTGCTATTTTTCTTCTGTTCGTGACCCTAGGAGACCCTGGGATCTGGGCCACAGGAGAAAAAACTCCTGGCAGCAAATTGAGAATTGGAGTTTGGCTAGTGTTTTAAGGCCCAGGAACCCCCAAAAAGGCCCTGGTGATGGGAGTGAACTTCAGTGTCCCTATTTAAAATGCACTGATAACATTGAACAGATTAAGCCAGCTTAAACAAATGCCACAATATTAAGCTCTAAAGAACGGTTGGTCATGACCTGCTTACACCAGGCCAGACGACAAACATACAGAGAAGCCAGAGCGGAGTGTCAAAAACAACCCAAGGACACTGCCCAGGAGCCAAAAAGCCTATACGCAGAGAACGTCCCTGGGGTGACAGGAGGCAAAGGAAAGAAAATACGTAAGTCTTAACAACTGAAACAGAAAAGCCAACAGCAGGGGAACCAGAGCTGGACACTGCTGCCCACCAGCCCCACCCCTGGACCCAGATTCTCCCTCCCCGTCTAGGCAGCGCCCTCCCCTAGCTAGACAGAGCACGTCACAGCGCAGTTTAAAAAGCTTCTAAAGCCAGTTCATAAACATCTTCATTTACTACTGGTGATTACATGTGAATAATATGTTTATACTGTTCTTTATGGAAAACAATTTCAACAAGTCCAAGAACACAGCAGGCCACCCTCAGCTGAGCCCCTCAGCACCTTTCCCTAGACAGGGAGGCACCCCTCTGTGCCCCAGGGGTGCCTAAATTCTCCTTTCCCACTGTGGCTCTTGGGCAAAGCATCCTCCATGACTGTTAGTCCTCATCAGACAAGTTCTGGTCCAGGGGGTAAACCATGAACATCACATCTGGCCGAGAGGGGACACAGGGATGACCTGGACGTACAATCTCAAAGCCCAAGAAGCTGAAGGTCCTCAGGAGTGGAGCTGTAAAAGAGCATAATGGATTCTGATGAGAAGTACATATCAAGGCTCTAGAGAAAAACCCCAGTAATGTGAAAGAGCAAACACCAGCCAGCGGTGGTGACCTTTAGCCATGGGCCATTTTCCTTTTAAAACAAAATATATCAATGTACAAGGTTTTTCTAAACTAAAACCTCAGTATTCTGTTTTAATAGTGTGGGCTTTGGGTTACAGTTTGGGCCCTTGTCTCTAACAGGTCTGCCATCACTGCACTAGGCCTTCACTGATCCCAGGGCAGCTTCTACAAGCCTGGCAGGCTCGAGAGTGCCCCTGACTGCAGGGCCTTCTAGCTTCCACCCTAGACCCCGGGAATCTCAGGCTGCTGTTTCTCACCTCTGTCTTCCCGGCCCTTCCTGAAGCAGATGAAGACGTAGTTCACTTTCATCTTTTCTTCAGCAAATTCTAGCAGTGCTAACAATCTGCAGAAAGCAAGGAGCTAGTCAGGCCCACCACAACCCAAGACCTCTCTCTCTCCCTCCTCTAAAACAGGGCTTTCCTAAGCCTAGCAGGAGTATAATATAGAAGCTCCAGGGAGAACATTCTCACTTCAGGCTCCATGGTCCCTGAGCTCAGAGAAAAGCCACAGGTCCTGAGAAAAACTGACTGAACT
Organism: Capromys pilorides; assembly: GCA_004027915.1. Taxonomy (NCBI): domain Eukaryota; kingdom Metazoa; phylum Chordata; class Mammalia; order Rodentia; family Capromyidae; genus Capromys; species Capromys pilorides. The sequence continues at coordinate 3,462 of PVKN010000203.1, read as the reverse complement.
GTCTCTTCCTGTAAGAGGAGTTCTTCATCTGAAAGTCACATTAACCATCTTAGCTGAACTGGCCATAAATAAAGTAAGTAAGAATAATAACTAGCAGGGCCAGCAGATAAGCGCTTGCTTAGGTAAGCACAGGGGCCACCACATGCCATGCCGGCCCTGCCCCAAGGGTATGCTGAGCCTGCGATGGGAGTCTGGGCATGGTGGTGCATGCCTGTAATGCCAGCACTAGGAAGGCAGAAATCAGGAGGATCTGGGCTGCATAGTGAGACCCTGCAAACACAAGAACTAGAATCTAGAGGAAGGGCCCATTCTGTGCAGCACTGAGGGGTACTCGGAGCCTAGATAGTTTCCTCAAAAGTTGGGGAAACACAGAGCACCCAGGCTGCACAAAGAGCCTTCCCCAGTTCAGTGAACTTCTTGGCCACTGAAGGGTGTGTCAAAGGGAAACTGCTGTCTGCTAGGAAGTACGAACTATGGACCTATTGGTAGGTGTTTGGTTCATGTGATAACCATTACTTTGATAACTATAATCTAGAGCAGGCCTGTTTTGCTGTCTAAATATAACATGTTACAAAGTGATACATGTTTGGGAAATCCAGAGCTAGAGGAAAAAGCAAACACTTCTGTAAATCTGTTATCCCCAGAAACACATCCCTCCTCTGCAGGGGCCTCCTGCCCCACTGCTCCTTACCCTTCTTTGCTCCCATCAGCTAATAATCCATCCGGGATCTCTACAAACAGACTCTGGCTGGACAGGACTGCGTCCCAGGAAGAGACCTTCACCTCGGTGACCTCATACTGAAAGTGGACGACGTGAGGTTTTCCATCATTCACAGGGAGGTCCTGGGTCACCGTGAGCTTCTCGTCCTGGGCAGGAAAGCAAGGTAGAGGCCTAGATCACTAGTGCTCTGGCTACATCATCTACTCCCTAAATCAGGGGGCACTGGGAGTTCCTTCAGTTAGTGTCACAGTAGCAGGGGACAAAGAGTGTGCTGGTCCCGTACGCTGGCTGTTGGTCACTGCTAAGACCAGATAATGCTGGTAAAAGCAACAATAAGAAGGAAATATTTACCAACTATTCCCTAGGTGGCAAGTAGTATGTGAGGTACTGTCCCCATATCTACTAAAATCATTGTGACAGGCACTTGAGACACATCTGTATCTCCACTTTAAATCTGTAATAACTAGTCCAGGAGCCGTTAAGCAGCCCACATAGGCTCTCATGGTAATTAATGGCAAAGTTGAGATTCAAACTCAGATCTCCTTGACCTGAACACCTTTGATTTTCCCCAACATCATACTCTTTCCCTCTCCTCACTAAAACACCAAAAACAAATGATATTTTAATAACCAACCAAAGCTTGCTTTCAGGCAGACTCTCAAGGGGCCCACATTGTGCCCCCCCCCCAATTTCAAGTGATCCGAACTCACATGCCGCACTACCCTTCCATCCCAGTCTAAGACCTCAACCTCAGCAGACTGAAAGGCCAAAAGTGGTGCTAGTACCCCTCCACCACTCCATCTAGAATTCAAGAAAAGCCATGTAGTAGCTCAGTTGAAAATGTCCTTCCCAGTGCCCTTATGGGCCAATCCCGAGGCTCAGTGGGACTGATGAGAGAGACTGCTGCCCCTGACAGTGCAGCAGTGCCCACGCCTCCCTGCCCAGGCTCTCTTACCTTATATATTAGAGCTGAGAGAGAAGGATCCCTGCCACCCCCTCGCCCACCGGGGATCTTCGACAGTGGGTGAGGGGCATCAGGAGCACCACAGAGGCCCTGGAACAATGTGCCTGCAGCACTGGAGCTGGGGACAGTTACTCAAAGGCAGAATACTACTGCAAGAGAAAGAAGGCCAAGCAGTAACTAGCAGGATTTCATTAGCCCACATTCCTCCCAACACCTTACCTGGCTCTCCCGGCACAACTGTTCTAAGGGTTCTCTACTGCCCTGAACTTGCTACTTGTTTCTAAAACTGTTAATGACTCTTCAAGGAACCCTCTGGATGAAGAGGCACAGCATATCCCAGAAAAGCCAAGGAAGCCAGCCCAGCTGGCCATGTCTAACCAGAGGAGTATCTTATCAGAGATCTCCAAACCTAATTCTGCAGCACTGAGCATGCCTTGAAAAGAACCAGATTCCAGCTTTCATGCTGGGCATCCACACCGGTACTGCTGGCAGTCTTTCCTTATGCCAGCAGGCCTTCAACCACCTCTGTGGCAAAGACCCTAGATAGAGGAAAGGGAGGTGGGTGGCCTTGGGAAGTCACGTGGACTAGGTAGTGTGTCCCTGAGGAACTCCCAAGGCCACTTTCCAAGGGATACCACATCTGACTGAAGGAACCCAAATTCCTCTGAGTTAAGAAAACAAAATCCAGGATTTTGGAGCAAAGATAATGCTGTAGCATACAGATGATAGTATCTGAGTTTGTGCCCAGCCTGCCATCAGATGCTAGGCCTCCTAGTCCTTTGCCTGCCTCTTCATTAACTGCACATCGGAATGGGGTCAGAATAAACACTCAGGTGCAGAGGGTACAGGGGTGACCTTGAGTAAAGGGGTGGAAAGGTCCTACAGAAGCTGCCTATTGCCTCTAAGTGTCCCCTTCCTGGCTACCATGATCTTCAAGTGTACCTACCTGCTCTAGTCTATTCTACTGTCTCCTTGGAATCTTGACTTAGTGGCCCTCAGGTGACCCCAGGCCAAGGACAAATGAAGGACAAGGAAAAAACTGTCCATGTGCTGTGACTCAGCAACAGGCCTGTCCACAGCCACACCATACCAGCCTTGGGGGACCTGAAGGTGGCTGACAGGAGTGCCACAGTAGTGTGCTGGAGCCAGTTCACACGAGTGCACGCACCTCTCCCCAAGGTCGGGGTTCACAATGTCATGTTGGGAGCCTGTACCAGCCAAGTGGGAAGTACTTACATTAATGCCAGTTTTGAGTTTCTAAGAGGAAAGCAACAAAACTGAAACCACACCTAACATGGCAATGATACAAAAGCCAAAGGGACAACCCAGGAGGACCTTCACCTCTAGCAGACCATAGTAGCATTCCAGCTGATAGGAATGGACTCGTCCAGACTTGTCACTGCTTAGCTCTTAGGGGTCTGATCTGTCAAGAGATTTCACCTGGGCCCTAAAAGAACAACTGGAAGTTGGAGGAGCATCTCTATCTAGGGAAAATAACCCCATACCCCACCTTCCTGCTTTCTCTAGAAAACCTCAGGGCATCCTTACTCACTGCTCTTGTCTTTACCAGCAGCTAACAGGGTGACTGTACTACTGACAGATTTCAAGGACATTAAAAGTTCTGCTGGGGCCGGCGAGATGGTTCAGTGGTCTAAAGTGCCTGCTTGGAGGGCTCAGGCGACTGCGGGGACTGCAGTTCGATCCCCGGCACCACATGCTGCGCCAGCGCCACCACCAGGGCAGGCTGAGCCAGCCACAAAATGAATAAATAAAGAAA
>PVKN010000202.1:0-95689 GCA_004027915.1 Capromys pilorides | reverse complement strand
GAAAGAAGGCAGACCTGGCGCCATCCTGAGGTGGCCTCAAGTGCCCTTGATGTAGCCATCTATAGAAAGAGCTGGTGATGCCAAGTCACCACTAGTGAACTAGCTCATGAACTGTGGGGCTCTGCTTAAATAGGGATTCATCCTGAGACTTCAGCCAACAGGGGGTCACTTTTGGCGCTCAGACCCCAGTTGTGAACTCTAGTCAGGCACTAGAATGTTACTGGTGGCAACCCTGAAAGGGACACTCATCAGAGAAAAACACAGAACCTCAGTACCATGCTATCCTCTTGTATCATACATTTCTGCCTTTGACAAAAGAAAATGCCTGCTGGCTTTGAAAATCTATTTTAAGTTTTTAGAGAAAACTTTCATCGCTCTCCAACAAGCACATCAAATCTAACCTATAGATCCATGTCTACAGGAACCACCAGTTTCTCAGGGCAACATGTCCCTGGTGGCTTGTGTGGCCATAGCCAAGTCTACCCTCCCTGAGCCACATGTACGGGATCTATCTTTGGATTCAAAAAGAAAAATTCCATGAAAATTAAAGATGAAAGTGATTTATGCTATCCACAAGGGAGTAGGAGGGAACCTCAGGTGTGGCCCCGAATGGGTGGCAACAACACCCCATTGAACGGAATCAACAGGTGTCATGATGTCCCAGAAAAACATCCAAAAGAAAGCCGTCCACATCCCCCATTCCACCAAGAGAGACAGCAACCAGGCAAACTGCAGGGTGTCTTGGCATTAGAGATCACTGGGGGCCCACTTGGCCATTGGGGGTACTTGGGACTGGGCTCAGAAGTGGTCTGCACTTTGCCCTACAGGTATACACTTCTCCCTGCCAGCTTCACCCCTCTCCAGCTCCCTCTGGAGGCTTCTTTTCAGCATCCAGCCAGTTTGCAGGGCAGGGCAGCTGTGGACAAAGGCCACACCAAATTACTTGGGCAAACTTGAACTGAACTATGGGCCACTACAGACAGCAAAACAAACAAGGGCCCATGGCAGGTCCTGCTAGCCTCCTCCAAGTGGCTGCGGCCTGCCTCTCTCCCTGTCTCCTGAGTGCAAGCCATGAATGACTTGTGAGTGTGTGTGTCCAAGCTTCTTAGCTGCCTGTCATATTGATCTAGCACCATGCAAGGATCCCCTGGCCCCCTCAAGGACCTGGGCGAATGCTGGTGTAGTGCTCCCCTTCCTCTAAAGAGTCTGTTGAGAAGCCACTCCAGTGTTTTCCAAGGAGGAGACCCCCGACCCTGACAATCCATCAAATGAATGCAGATTGTGGCCTGGACAAAACCAGGCAAACAGCACCCCTCTCTGCATAATAGTCTGAGTGGGAGAAGGGCGCTCGCAACAATGATTGCTGTGTACACATCCCGCTAAGTACCCCGACTTCTGATTAGCCTCATCGTGATTTGTGTGTATACCGCCTCTTTTGAATGGCTCCCAAGTGCACAGCACAAATTGACTCAGGCTAACCTCAAACAGTGGCCTTCCCAGCTCCACAAGCACGAGAGCCGGCTATTTGCAGACCTCACTGCTGCCGCTGCCGATTACTAGCCTTTCAGAAACCCAACACCAGCCCAGCATAAAAAAAGAGCACTGTAAGGGAGTGACAGTCTCAGGCTGGGATGCTTCGGCTGGAACTTATCTAATTTGGGGAGCAGATTGATCTAGGGTCACCATGAGGGGGGATCCCTGCCGCCGCCCGCCCCCTAAGCTGCATGTTTAAAGGGAGTGACTAAGGGCACCAGAATGGGGTGTTCTCTGTGCTGGTAGGTTGGGAGATCTGAGGACCTCTGGGGCTTGTGCCACCTGCCACTTGCCATGTGTGAATTTTCGGATAGGGCCACCTGCTTTTAGCATTCATGGGGACAGTAGGTAGGATGCGTTTGTGGAGACAGGTATCTTCCAACAATCTCACTGGCTTCCACAGAGAACCAAAAGGATGTGTCACGTGACAGTGTTTCCGCGCCTGGATCATGGGTCCAGACCCTTCTTCTGAGCACAGCATCTCTTTGCCCATTCCTTGCTTGGGCCCCAGGGGTCTCAGGTGTGGGGCCCCAGGGGTCTCAGGTGTGAGACCCCTGAGAACAAACAGAGCTCAGTGTGTTCTCCCCAGCCTTGCACCTGCTCCTTCTGTAAGACTTCAGTCCTGGAGCAGGCCCTGTGGTCTGCTCAGCCGGCATGGCTCTGGGTTCCTCCTGCCTGCAACTCACCCACCAAAGGCAGCTCAGACCAGCATGGGGGAGGTCACAGAACAAGGCACCCCTTGCCTGGGTCTTTGTGGTCTCCCAGGCAGTCTTCTCATCTTGAGACTTCAGCCTTACCCTCTCCTGCCCTTCAGGATCAATCCAGAATGCAAATCCTCATGCACGTTCTTCCTAAATTCTTTGGGAATTGGGGCTGACACCTGTCTCTGTTACTTTTCTCTTCTTGCTGGGTCAAAATACCCAACACCAAAATGAAGGAAGCAAAGGTTTATTTCTCTCAGTTAGTGGAGGTTTCAGTTCACACATAGCTGGCTCCAAGACAGAGCGGCACATGGCAGAGGGCAGCAGTTCAGGGCGGTGGCAAAGAGCAAGAGCAAAATGGAGGAGCAACAGCAACAATGGCTACAGAGAGCAAGTCTGTCTTCCTTATGTTGCATTCACAATCCCAGCAGCCTTACACCCATAATCCTAGCAATGGATTATGAATTAATCACAAACTCTAGAACTCTGCCCCATAACTGCATGAGACTTTGTGGGGACAACTAGACACAAACCATAACACCACCTCACGAGGTCACTATAAGGCTCATAAGTAAATCAGCGTACAGGACCCTGCTTATCTGAGAGGGAAGCATAAAAAGATTCTGGGTGGTTCCCTAAAACCATAAACAATACTGAAGCATAAACCTACATGTACCACACAGGTGTGCATATGCTGTATTTTCCCATACATACCCATGATAAAGCTTAATTTATAAATTAAGCATGGTAAGAGATTAGCAATAGCTGGGCTGGAGAGATAGCTTAGCGGTGTAAAACACCTGCTTAGGCAAGCTTAGGCAAGCACACAGGGAGCACAGTTCAATCTCTGGCACCATATGGTGTGCCAGTCCCACCCCCCCAGGGTGGGCTGAGACAGCCAGAGAGAGAGAGAGAGAGAGAGAGAGAGAGAGAGAGAAAGAGAGAGAGAGAGAGAGAATTAGCAATAGTGACTGCGACCATTAAATTAGATTGTCAACTTGACTGGCTGCAAGGCCACATGGGGGATTAGAAAAGCATACTTCCATGGGGGTCCGGATGGACCATGGTTGGATCTATAGCTAGTCCCTGGTCTCCTCTTCTCTGGTGCTGTTTCCTGCTCATTTCCCCGCCACCATGCATGTCCACCATGACATCTCTGCTTGGAACAGACAACCATGCACCAGAACTCTGAAATTGGGAGTGAAATAAACCTATCTTCCCTGATAGAGGCCACACATTTGATTCCATGGATGAAAAGGTGACCAAAATAATAATTAGTAGTCAAATGAACAATTATAATAATGTACTATCATAGAATTGTCAGCATTATTTCCCTTGGTCTTAGGGCCATTTTAAAGTAAAATCAAGGCTACCTGACTTTTACCCAACAATGAATCGGCTGGAGTAGGGGTCCACTAATGGGTAGACAGCATAGGTATGTTAGATAGAGAGAAGACTCCCATCTGGGGTTAGGAAGGAGCAGGGTCATGAGATTGCACCACAGTATTCAGAGCAGTAGAATTCAAAACTTATGCATAGTTTTTATTTCTGAAATTTAATATTTTTGGACCATGATCAGCTAATTAAATTATAAATATATGGGAACTGCTACTATACAAAGAGCTGGAATTACTGCCTTCTTTGCTTTCTTTAGAGCCACAGAGGGACAGGAACATGTTCTGAACTCATGGTCCCACGTGTGACAATGGCCACTGCATGCTGACCATCACAGCCCCATGAGACCTTCCTCCTCCACACCTAGCTCAGTGGGGTGCAGCTGAGTACTACCAGATTCTCTCTCCTTTCTGGCTTTTGCCTCCTAACTTAGCCTTAAAAGAGCTGAGATCATTTTATTTGTAAGCCTTCCCATGCTGCTAGCCTGAGCCATTCTGCCCACCTGCTAGACTCCTTGTGGACCAGCAGCCACCATAAGTACCATTAGAGCAAATGGGCACCAAACTTCCCCTTTGCTATAGCCTCCACCACAACCCTCTGAGGCAGCCAGTGCGACAAACACCAGGTCAGGTGAGGAAGGGCCTGAAAATACATGCTGTTTCCATGGAGAAGCGCAGCGGCAGAAGCCGCTTGTCCAGTGCATGGGAGGAAGAGGAGCAGACTGGACAGAAAGGTGTGTCCCAGGCCGGAGATAAGAACGCTCAAGATCATCCAGGGGTAGCTAACCCAGAGCCGACACACTGAGGGCCTGAAGGTCTGCAGCGCCCCCTGGAGTTTGGGACCTTTACAAGGCCAAATGAAGCCAGTGACAGAAGAGGACAGGAGTTCGACCATGTCGCCCAGTGAAGATGATGGTGTCCACTCATTAGACATCTTCTTGTACCAAGAGCACCTGGAGGCGCAGGCACAGGCTTACCTTCAGAGAGTTTTTTACTAAGGACGCAAAGGCTGACAGACAGCAGCTCTGTGGAGCCCAGGCCGCCTCCCCACGCCCACCATGGGAAGGGGAGAGCAGAGGTCAGAGACCACTTCCTGCTGGCTATGACTTTTGAGCTGGACCTTGAAGGGTGACAGGGTTTGATGGGGGCATTCAGGTGAAGCCACTGAATGCCTCAACCTCTAAGGCTGAAGACTAGAATGGGGGAGGGAGCCAAAAGTGGCAAGGCCAGCAGAAGCCCTGGCTGAGAGCCGAGGGCGTCTCTTGTCACCCAGCAGGGCCAGATGTCAGCCTTGCCTGCAGCCGGGAGACAGAGGCCAGAGTGTGGGCCCAGGTATGTGGCTGGTAGGGTAACACCTGCGGGCTCTGCACTGCCCACTGTGGCTGGACCCACCCCAATGGCTGCCCTGACGTAGCTGGGCTTGGGGGTGGGGTGAACTGTGGAGTCCCAGCCTGATTAAATCCACCAGCTCAACCCAGACCCAAGCTGTATATCTCTACCATGGGGGAAGTGACACCTCACAGGCTGCACACAGCTTCATTTCCGAAAAGAATGTGAGAGAGGGGGAAGGTCAGGAGACAGGCACAGCCATAAATTTGATGGAAGGTTTAGCTGGAAACCCCATTAAATCCACACACGGCTCTGCACTGGGCAATGTCCTTCTTCGAGTCTGCTGAATGGGGCCAGGGAGGTGAGGGACTCACTAAGTAATGTCCTCATTTTTTGGTGTCTCCTATTACCTAGGGGATGAAAAACCCATTACCCATAAGGTTTAGTGCTACTTGGTCCCAAGACTGCGATATTGTCCTTTACCAAGCTCTCCCCTTGGCCGGCACACGCAGCGCTCAGCCTCCACTGGCCTTGCGGTCTACTCCACCATCTGTTAGGACAGCTTCACGCCCTCCAAAGCCCAAGCCCGCGTGCCATGGGCCTGGCCCTGCTCCCCAGGGTGGGCACTCCTGTTGCTGTAGGACAGGGCACAGGCCATCAGGGCACAGGGTAAGAGTAACCCAGCGCAGGCGAGCCTAAGCTGGGTGGTTGTGACCCCAGGCCAGGTAGCCCATGACCCCCAGCATGTACCCTTGCTTCTGGGCTGCCCTAGGCTCAGCTAGTGGTCTTTGAAGAAGGGTGTGAATTTCTCTTCCTAAAACTCATGTCTCGACACGTGCACATCCTAAGGAGGATCTGGAGCACAGATTGTTTTACTTAGAAATGGCCTGCCCTTAGAGACAGAGCCTCAAGTGATAGATCGTGGAAACTGATGCACCTTCACCACCCTCATACCTTAACCCAGGGGCCAGAGCCCTCCCTGGCACGGCTAAGTAACAACCATCAGGATTCAGCTCAAAACCACACAGATTACTGAGGATAGCACAACTGTACCCAGATTTCAGCTGTGTGGCCTTGGTGAACTACTGTACCTTTCTGAGCTTTGTCCACCCCCATCTTCCCCTCCTAAAACAATAAGGAGGGTTATAGGGAGGGTTAGGGAGATGGCTCAGTGGAATAAGTGCTTGCCTGGTAAGCGCAAGGCCCTAAATTTAATCCTGGGCTGGGTACAGAGAGAGAGAGAGAGAGAGAGAGAGAGAGAGAGAGAGAGAGAGAGAGAGAGATTTAAGGAATGTATGTAAGAAATGTACAAAAATCTGTAAACATCATGGTCTCTCTAACCACACAAGGCTTTGAGGAGGTCATTCCCCTAGGCCTGACAGGGGCATGTACTTTAATTAGAGCAGGTGCAAACATGCCTAGTTCCCCTGTTAGGACTCAGGGAACCCTGTTCTTTCCCTGCTCAAAAGCCCCAGGAAAACATACTCTACGATGTCACTTATATGATATTTTAGAAAAGGCCAAATGAAAGGAGCAGGAGACATAAGAGAGGCTGCCAAGGGCAGTGGGGGAGAACAGGATGGGCATTTTGGGAAGAGGGAAATGCTTTGTATCTGATGGTGGTGGTGGTGGTGGTGGTGGCGTTTACACAAATATATATGTTGGTCACAACCACACTTCTCACAAAGGTGAGCTTGGCTGCATGTTCATTATTTTTTAATTGATTAAACTGTAATGTGGAAAAAAAGAAAGACTCAGTTAAGACCAGATCAAAGCCAGGCCAGCTCTCCTGGTCCAGAGGTGAGAGTAAGCAGAGAATGGCTGAAGTAGAGCCCCAAGAGAGCAGCCTGATTGACCGTGGGACCCCAAGTCCAACAGGCAGACAACAAACAGGGCTGGCAGAGACACCTCAGTACCCAAGGACTTTCCGGCTGGGCCCCTGCTCCTTGTCTGGCTTCACCTCCCTCCCTCTTCCTGAGGAACTGCAGAATTGCTGGTTCTTCATTCACAGGCAGGCAAATCAAGGCCAAGGAAAGCCTGAGGCTGGCGGCTGCAGACCCTGGGATGAAGCCAAGGGCCCCATCCGCCTGCTGCGTGTGTGCCATTCTGAGCTCCTCCTCTGCCACCTTCACCCTCCCCTATGAGTGACACATCATGGGTACTTGCATTTTTCGATCTGCCGGGCTCCTCTGAAAATAGAGGAAGTTTCTGGGACGAGTGCTGTGGTTTTGGGTGTGGTGGAGGTAACTTATGGGCTGTGTCAGTCGTGAGGGGGTATTGGGAGCAAGGCCTCTGGGGCCTCCTTGAGATGCCTTCCCTGAAGGCATCACATTCAGAGTCTGGGGACCTTAGCTTGCCTGACAAAGTATCCAATGCTTTATATAAGTTTGCTTAATTAACCCCACTAACGATCCCATAAAGTTAGTGACTCACCCTCATTTTACAGATTTAGAAACCAAGGCACTGCATGAGGTACTGCCTTCAAAGTACGACAAGACACACACATATTTTATGGTTTGCTCTCTGGGAGAACATATTTATATTTCTATTCATGTAGTTGTGTAGAAGTTGTGCTGAGTCCTGTGTATGGCTGCTGAAAACAATTATTCCACACTACAAATTAAGCTCCAAATACCAAAGTTTCAATAACCGAAACCAGGTAAAATCATAATTTTGTTTAAGAAAGACATACCAAAGCCAGGGGACACACACTGACCATTTCTCATAAGCCAAGACAATTGTTCTATCCTAGTCCTGAGCTGTGTTTTCTGGCTTTCTCTTGATGGCTGGGGTGTTCCAAGATATGGACAGAAGAACCACAGCTTGGCCTCTTGGTGGGGCAAAGCAAGGTTTGTGTCTGTTTGTTAATGACCACAGAAGAGACCTGCTTTCCTCCTCTGAGGGCACAGCTCGGGGCCTGAGATGTAGTACAGGAACTATAAAGACTGCTGATGTTTGAGGGAAGAAAGGGAGGGGAAGAAGGATATCTAGCAGGAGGGAGACTTGGGACAACAGGACAAAGCCTTCCCCTCAGAGTGCTGGCTAGAAAAGATGGGGCAGCTTAAAGCCCTGCTTTAAACTTGAACAGAAAGAAATGAAGTAATTTAGGGCTGGCCTGATAGCTCAGCAGACTAAAGCTCCTGATTCAGCAGAGCACAGCAGCCAGGGTTTGATTCCAGGCCTGCCACTCTGGCCCTACTCCCGGGACCCCGCTGAGATGGCAATTGTGACTGGGTGTGGTGTGCCTGTAGTCCCCCCCACCACGACTTTGGGAGGCTGCAAACAGGAGAATCACTAGGAGTCCAAATCTACGTAGTGAGGCTCTGTAGACCCTGTAGACCCTGTCCTAAATCCGTAAAAAAAAATTTAATATAAGAAATTAAGTAATTTGCACAGTGTGCTAATTAGAATTCCAAACGCACAAAGACCTGATTGCTGCACACTAGAAATTCATGCAAACACAGAGAGAAAACGAAGCACCTGAATGGTGGGTACAAAACTGGCTGCTACTCACGGCTGCCGGCTTACACAGAGAAGTGTTCTGCTTTTACAGCCCTTACACCCTGGTCTTTAAAGAAAACTCCCATTGGAAGGTGTGCAGCCAGTTCAATACCATGCACAGAAACAGAAGAGGGGGCTTGAACAGACACTGCAGCAACACCGACTTGCTCCCACCCTCACCTCCTGCCCACTATGCAGAAATGCAAAGACACATACATACTCTTCCATGAGGGCATTTTAACCAACACTGAAAATCCCAAATGCCGAACCACGGCTGTGGATAGTGGCAGGGCTGGATGCTGAAGGTAGTGGCCTGTGTGCTCCACTGCCTGAGGGTTCCCCTCCCATACACACAGGGCACTCATGGTAAGGGCTCCTCATTAGATCAGGCGCGTGCAAACAGAGTTTAACATGCTGAATTGGAATCTACTGGTTTTCATCTGCAAACTCCTAAGTAGTAATTATGGCTTAGTGCAAGGTGACAACCCAGCCATTAAGGGACTCCAGCCTGAGATTCACACAGGCGTCTAGCCGGTGGCAGAGCTGAGGCCAAGGCAGACAAGTGGCTGTGGGGCACCAAGAGCCCTGCTCAGCCCACCAGGGCCTGGCTGCCATGCCATCCACCACTGTTGACACAACCTGCTCCCCAGGCCTGGATCAGCCAGTGTCTTATCCTGGATCTGTCCCTAGCCCCACCTGGAAAGAACCTTCATGGGCCTCCTAACAGGTCCTCCCCATGGCTGCTCCAGGGCTCATTCCAGTTCTCTAGTATGGGAGCTGTAACATGAAAACCTGAACGCCCATCACTCACGGCCCAAATACTACTCTGTGAGGCCAGGCCAACAGCCCCTCCAGACCTGGCTGCAGCTGATGCTGGTCCCTCCCAACACACAGTTCTGCCTGCTAGGAGGCGGCACTGGCACAAGGCCTTCTGTACTTCCCCATGACCACGAGTCTCCTCGGGCTGGCAGTGGCAACCTGAGGTCCTCACCCAAGCCAAAGCCTGCCATGGTGAGGTCCTGCAGGTAGGAAGGGACTGCAGATGCTGTAGAAAGTGAAGCTCCTGTCCTGTGGCCAGGAAACAGACTCACTGCTAAGACCCACCAGCTGGTGGCAGGCTCAGGTCCTGTCCAAGGCAGCCAGGAGTGTCCAGGATGGGGCAGTGCTAGCGGGCACACACCACTTTCCCTGTGGCTGCCGGAGGGCAGAGCTGCACAGATTGGGCAAGAAGAGGTGAGCCTGGCTGGCTCCAAGCAGAAGAAAGATTTTTTTTTTTTTTAATACAGAAAAATTAAACCAAATAGGTTTTTTTTTCCTTTTTACTAGGATACAAGTTTTAGAAATAAGTTGCATATTGTGTATGTAATTCTGTATTCTGCTTTTTCCTTTCAATATTGTACTATGCCTTTAAGATTCTTCATAAATGTCACTTTAGTGGATTCATACTGTCTCAGTCCATAGCTGGGCATTAATTTACTTAAACTTTCTTCCTTATTCAACTGAGTCTTTAAACACCATAAAATGATTTTACTGCGACCATGATTCTGCATAGGCAGCCCTTCTTAGAGCTAATTATTTGAATGAAGAGATAGACTTCTTCAGTTATAGCCACTATTGGCAACAAGAAATAGCTAATACATTTGATGATGATACCTAGAAGACTATATTTCTTGTCAGTCTGTGAACTATGAATATTTGTGGCTAAAGGGAGAACAAAACAGGTGAGCCCGTGCATAAGAGAAAATTCTTACAGATCTGCTTATCTGTTTATTTATTTACTTGGTACAGGGTGCTACATAGGTCAGACTCGTAGTGATCCTCCTGTCTCAGCTTCTCTAGCGCTAGGATCATAGGCGTGCACCACCGCGCCCGCTTTGGGTGCGGGCGGTACTGGGGACGGAACTTGGATCCTTGCGCTTGTCGGGCAAGGTGTTACACCTTCCAGCTACCTCCCCAGGACCAGGTCTATTTTCCTAAAGTTCAAAATTTTTAAATTTCCCATCAGGGATCCAGGCTCCACCACAACTTAAATTATCCATCTTGACCTGAACAATTATTCTTAAATGTTAATATAAAAGTGGGCTTTCTTTCAAAATAAACAATTTTTCATAGCATATTTCAGTATCAAAACTGAGGCAATTGGTATGATCCTTTTAGACAATGGTCAGTATGTGTCAAAGCTGCCCACACAAGCGCTAAGATCCAGCAGACCCACATCTAGGTATAATCCCAGGAGAAACGCAAACATACCAGGTGGTGTACGGATATCCATGAGCAGCATGGAACAGCTTCCAACTGGAAGCAGTCCAATGTTCATCAACACTAGAACAGATCAGCATATTATGCTATATTCACAAAAAGGAATAAATACTGCTCAACAATGAGAACAAACCAACCACAACTGCATGTAACAACATGATTGAATCCCTTAACCGTAAGAAGGAAGCCAGACACAAAAGCACACACATTGCTGCATAAAGGTAAACACAACCGAGCAATGTTCTCAGGAGCAGGAGCTCAGTTGCCATGGTCCCTGATTCTTGATCTAGGTGCTGGGTCCATGGGCAAACTCAAGTGGCAAAACATGATTACGCTCCACATTTAGGATGTACACGCGCTGCTGTGTGTACCGCTCTGGTCTGGATGTGGCCAAAGGCTCCTGTGTGGGAAGCGAGGTTCTCACTGAGGCTGGGAAGTGGTGAGATCTTTAAGAAGTAGAGTGCAACATCAGTGCCATTGTGGGGGATGACACTGGGCCCTTTGAATGGGGTAGCTATTCCTGGAAAAGCAAGCTGGGCTGGAAGAGCAAGCCTGATGCCTGAACCCCTCCTCCAGCTTTCTGTGTCTCCACGTCACTCTTCTCACCTGCCCTCCCATGTGCCATGAGGCCCTTCGCAGAGGCCAAACCAAGAGGACTTTCGCCTCAGAAATGTGAGCTCAATAGATTTCCTTTTCTCCATAAGCTTCATTCTCTGTTATGGCAACAGAGAATGAACTAATACAGTTTATTACATTCCAATGGAACACTGTAACACTTAAAACAAACAAAAGAGAACATAGCGCCATTTTATACCATATCAAAAGCCTTCCTCAAAGGAAGAGTTTCTCCAGTGACTCCCTGTGAGGATCTGGAGAAATCAATAAGCGTTTAAACTTTAGGACCGTAGTCTAGTCTTGGGAGGGCCAGGATGAGGCAGCACAGTGGCTGCGCTGGAAGTGGACCTGCACACGGGGCCTGTGAGGGCTATAGGAAAGGCGAGGGTGGCAGCGCTGGGTGGCCCCATGGGACCTGCCTGCCCAGCCAGCCAGGCCACAGGCTCATTCATCTCTTGCCGAGTCTTTGCCAACCTCTTGCCTCCAGCACACTACCAACCGTCATGAGGTCAGCCAGCTCAGTTCACAAGGCCTGATGCCTACTCAATTGGAGGGACCTCTAACAAAAAAAAAGATAGCAAATTATGACTCTACCATCAAGCACAAGGTCACAGAAGGGGTCATGCAAACCAGATCCATGCTGCATGTCTTACTCCATAAGAGAAAGACCACGGCCCTGCTGCCAGGTACTCAACCTCAATACAGGCCAGCTTAGCCTTGCTTCTCCTTGCAGGTCAGTGGGCTGTGAGCTAACACAGAGACCCTAGGGAGAAAGACCCTCCTCAGAAAGAGAAAGACCCTAGGGAGAAAGACCCTCCTCAGAAAGAGAAACACCCTAGGGAGAAAGACCCTCCAAGAAAGACTCTTGGACCTCTCGGTCACCAACTGCCAGTTACAGATCCTCATTAAAAAAGCCTCTCCAGATGCTGTGCCCGCACTCATTCCTGCAGTGCGTATGTGAAGCAATTTTCATGTTCTCCTCCTGGCAAAGTTGATCTCATTCATCTTTACCCATGGGCCTACATCTATGAGCTCCGGGGCAAGGCGTAGCTGCCAAAGTGACTGACTGGAAGAGAAGCGTGCTGTCAAAATCGATCATTTTTGTTAAAAATTCAGTTCTTGGGGAGTAGTTTGAATTTATTCATGTAAGGTATATCTGGTATGGCAAAACTTTTCCCGTGTAACCAACTATCTTAACACCACAGTTTGAATGCTTCCTGACACTCGTGGAAATTGAATTGCCACTGTTCAGGGGGAACTTACAGTGAGTGGTTAGATCAAGAGGGTTCCATTCCCACTAATGGATTTAGGCCCTGGCTTAGCTACAAAAGGAGCCCAGCCCCCTTCTTCCCTCACGTTCCCTCAATATATGATGCCTTCTGACATGTCAAAGCTCTCACCCAATGTGGTCCACAGAGCTTAGAATTCCTGGTCTCCAGAACCACAAACCAAATAAACTTCTGCTTTTTTATAAATCACCCCAGTCCATGGCATTCTGTCCCAGCAACAGAAAATGGACAAAGACAAACTACCCAACTAAAAGTCCACTCTTAGAACAGCCATCTGATTTGAACTACTGTCCTCAATAAAAGCTGGTTAAATCCCCAAATATACTTTTATCTCTCTGGACTCTCCACTCTGTTCAATGCTATTTCGGTCCAGTCTGTTTTATAATGTGGTTTGAGACCGTCCCCCATAAACACACTACTGGCATCTTTTGCTGAAGCTCTTTGGGGTTATTTTGCCTTCCGTGTGCATTTCACTCTCAGAGAATCCTATTAGAACTGTCCAGGGATCTGGAAGGGCTGACTACCCGGAATCCATAGCTAATCGCAGATGTAGGAGTGTCTTGAGGAAGAAAGGGGAGGCAGAGTCTGCAGAGGTCTGCACAGTAGGCGGGAACCACTGAGGTCCTCCTGTCATCACCTCAAGCAGGGTGCCGTCCCGTAGAAGGCTGTACCTATTGCAACTCTTCTACAAACCCTTCCAAGTCCAGCCCTTCCCTGACTACCCTCATGACTGTTTCTCCACAAGAAAACAGCTTTGGACCTTTAGTTCCTTCCCTATACCCCCTCCTTTAAGTGAGCAGAACTTTGTTCCTCTCATGCCAGGGACACAAGATGACACACTTGAAGTCATGTTTTAGCCTTTCCTTCTTGATGTGGTCTACTCATTAGCCTTCTAGTCCACGCCATGCCTCTTAGTCCCAGAGCCAAGTGAAGACTGCTCTAATCTGCCCAGAAATTGGGTAGACAGGTGCAGCCCACCTGGAGGCTCCCAGCTCAGGAAGGGAACTTACAGGGACAAAGACAGCTCTGTGCCAGGCACGGGCATCACCAACAAGCTCTCTCCTGCCTCTCACTCAGGCCACTGGGTCTCATAACACCTTACAGGAAGGATTACCTGACCATTTTATGGATCAAGAAACAGGTTCCAGGAGCAGACAGCTTTGGTGGAAAATGCCTGAGAAGTTAGGACACGAACCCAGGTCTGCTTGGGACAGCCCTGAACTACATGACACCTGGCTCAACCATCCCACAGATAAATATCCCTAACACCCAAGTCACCCATGGGGCAGACCCTTGGCTATGCTGCATTTCTCAGGCATCACAGCCCACCACTGCCACCCCGCCATGCTGTGCTCTCTCAGCATCTTGAGCTCCTTTTTCTTCTCTGCCAGGACAGCAGCTGCCACCACATGCAGCTGTTGACAAACTAGTCAGCGTGCTGCCAATGCGTCCTTCCGAGCTGCCTGCATCCTCCTGAGCAGAGAGATACCTCATTACCATGCTATATTTCAGTCCTGAGAAAACAATGCATGCCAAGAGACTATAAACAACAAGTACAAACGCTACAGGTCACGGATGATAGATGTCACCTGCAGACGCTCAGGAAGGGGAGCGAGGCCCCCATCCAGGCCATCTGTCTTCCCCCAAACGCTGATGCAGGGAGAAGTCAGCCTGGTCTGAACTCCACACGCAGATGGACAGCAGCGTCTGCCTCCCTAAGCCCCGGCCCCATCAGCTTTTCTCCTGGTGGGTGAGTCGCACCACTGTGTGATGACTTTCAATATTTCCAAACGTTTGCCACTCTGCTTTGGCTACTGGTGCTCTTGATTATTATTACAACTTTCATCCCCTCTTGCAATGGGTCCAGGAATTTTGGTATTTGAAAAAATAAAGTTTCAAAACACACCAACCAGTTTTTGAAACATTCAGGCCAACTATTTGAAAAGGCAGGTCAAGGCCAAGGCAAACAGGGAGCTTGCACAGGCCCGCCCACCAGGCCCTCACAAACCAGGCTCTGTTGGCTAGGAGGCACCTTGGAACAGTCACTCAGGCCAGCTGTGTACGCAGCCTGGAGCCTACTGCAGGGAGGACGAAAAGGCAGGAGCTGGTGGTTCTTCCATAGTCAAGTTTCTGAAGGATGGGCTTGGCCCCTGGAGGCAGAAGAATCCCACCTTGGGACAGCAGTGACTTTCTGGAGTGGATTTCAGACATGTGGCTCTGCCAAGAACATCCTATGGGACTTAGGCAATGTTTCCCCACCCACTCAGTACCGTCCCACACATTTCCTACCCTAACAGTGAAAAGTAAGAAAATGCTGTCAGTCAGTGATGACAAGCTACAAACAACATAGCTTTTACATGGGTCCCTTGTCACAGTGATGGAGGTGGGACAGGTGCTTTGTGGACAGATGTCCTGTGAGGCAGCCCAGGGAGCTTGTGGTGGCTGAAGGGTACTCCTGGCTCAGCCTTTGGTGGAAAGGTCAGAAACATCCTATGAGCATTTAAACAGAGAACTAAGTAGCGTCTGAGGACTGGGACGTTTCCCCAGCAAATGTCAGGGTTTCTACAGCCAAACTCTCCACAAGGACAGTACCCGCCTTTTTCCATTCTTCTCTGCAGTGTGAACAGTGAGTGATGCCAGAGGCTGTGAGGCAACTGGTCACGGAAAAGACAGGCGAATGCCACCTCCTCCAAGCCAGACAGGAAAAAGAGGGGGAGTGCTGGGAAAGAATGCCTTCTTTGCAAATTTCTGTTGTTGTTTTGGAAACTATTTTTCACAAAATAGGCTATTTTTGTTTAACCAAAAATGGTTTAATTATTTTTAAATGCGTTTAAACTGTCCTTTATGTTTCTGTTTTCACTTCTAAAATGGTAAATGTCAACAGATGCCACTGAAACAAGCTTTCTGGAGACCTCACTAATGTGGCAGTGTAAAGCAGTCCTAAAACCAAAGAGCTTGAGAACCGCAGCTGTAGAAGGACTTTCATGACAAGAGGCTGGTCCATGGAAATATCATCGTCCCCCCAAAAGTATATTATCCCCTTTTGTAACATGTGTGTGCGCCTTGTCCTATAGATCACATATACACAGAGAAGAAGGTTCCAAAAACAGCCTTGGATCTTTCTGGGTGGCAGACTGGGGACATGACTTCACTATTGTAGTCGAATGATGTCACTAATGAAGGGCTTGGGTTCAGCTTATCTCGAGAGAGAAACCTGCTGGGGAGTAGCTGAATAAGTGGGCACAGCGCTGTGCTTACGCCATGGCAAGAAGAGGTCCAGGAAGGCCATCGCTGCTTACGGGTCATCAGCCCATTTCTGGCTGAGGAGAAACTGAGATCAGAGCCAAGGCTGAACATCTCATCCACCATCTTGCAAGCGGCAGGTGACTCAGAGCTACCGCTTCCCTCTCGGCTGTTTTGTTACCTGTAGCTATACCCTTGCCTACCAGTATCGGTGGCCGCGCTCCAAGGTCCAGCCAGGTGCCTCCTCACTGCCGGTCATCTGTCTGGCTTCTGCACACTGTGTCCTGCAGCCCTCTTGTCCACCTCTAGTCCAAGCATGTGGCTACAGGACAGGCCCAGGAGGAGGCAGCTCTCAGCCAGGGCACCCCCAAGGATGCTCTCTATTGGCTGCAAACTCCCTTCACTACACTGCCTCTTGGGGGTTCAGCACTGGACTACAGCCTCCTGGAAGTAAGGGCATGACTGAGGTGTATCTCTGGACACTGAGCTATACCCACCTTAGCTCTGTGACCACAGCTTGGAGCTGGGGGTGCCAGTGCCTCCTCCAGGCCCTCTGACTCCACCAGCAACACATGTGGTACAGTGACAGATTTTGAGTTCCCCTCAAGCCTCTCGCCTGCCTATGCAAGTGGTTCTCACTATCTTCAGCCTATGGCTCAGTATGACACTGTGGTCACAGGCAGACTCCATGGACCTCTCCACGCTAACCCTGGGAAGGGCCGGAACTCTCAGCTGGTTTCCGAACTGGTGTGCTTGCTGCGGGAGCTGAGAAACATAATAAATGGGCCCAGCTCTGTCTGCGGCACCTAATTTGCAATAATATTGAAGTCTCCAACAATAACTCATTTACTCTTATAATAAATATATAAAAAAAGACAAATTGCTACATTGAACATGCATTTTCTTCACTGCAAGTAGCTGCTACCCCAGGGAGAAAGCCCTGTGCTGCTAACTAATAGTAAATCCTTTGGAAAATCATGTGTCATAATGATGGACAACCAGGGAAGGGGTATTAAATAGATTTAGAGGTTAGCTACTCTAACAAGAACAAAAGACGTCCTTTGCCACCGCGCCTATAAGAGCACAGATCAGCTTGTGATTAGCACCCACGGTCCAACAGCCCAATGCACAGAGAGAAAAGTTCCTTGTGGAGCAAGGTGTGGCCAGCCAGGGGTCAGGACAGAGCCGTAGGGCCTGGGAGGTGGGAGGGGACCTGGGCGTGTGTGAGCGTAGGTTCCAAGGCACACTTTCCACCCTGAAGGTGCCCTGAGACACCCACGATGTGTCTGCCACCCAGCTCAAGGCAGGAAGAACACACAAGGCACACAGCCCTATCTTTGAGAAGCCTAGAGAAAGGCGGCTCCTATGGTTTCTGTGCTGGGGACCCTGGCCGTGGTTTCTTGGGGACAGTTACCTGAGCCAATGGTGCCGTCCAGTCATCCCTCCTGGTGAGGAACAGGCTGTCTGTTCTCATGCTTCTACCGGGCACTTTATGATATGGTGCAGAACTGGCTCTTTCCAAACTGTCCATCCACATCCTGGGATTTGCTTTCTTCAATTCTGTAATCCTGGCATTCAAGGCTGTGTCTGAAATCCTGAGTGGCCCGCGACTTCCCACACATCTCTTATCTAACTTTGAGTTTCTGTGCAGTCCCGGATCTGGACTCAGGTTGGTGTCAGACAGCTGCTTTCCAAACTGCAGGTGGGCCTAGGGGCTGCAGGTATCTCATGCCTGCCGCCTGGCAGGCTCAGGCAGAAAAGTCTCGTGTGTCGCAGAGGGAGAAGATAATGCTCAGGGAAGTTCCGTGGCTTGTGGAAAATCACATCCCACAAGGGCGGGGACAGGAGTCACTCCAGGAGATGGGGCCTACCTAGCACTGCAGAAGCCGGGCTGTGGCATCCACCCAGTCTTGCTATGGCTGTCAAGAGCTGCGGATTCTACGCCTCACCCTCTAATGACAAGTCAGTGCTAAGATGGCACAGAGTGAGCCAATGCTAGCTGTGAAGTTCAAGTCTGGCAGGCGTTACTGTAAGTTACACTAAGGTCAGGCATGTTTCCAATCTCTTTTTCCAACTCTATAGGAGCCCTGAGCCAAGCGGTTGCTTCTCCCAACACTTAGTTTCCCTACCTATAAAGTATCGAGGCACAAGACAGGAGCGCTACAGGTGCCTCACTCACTCAGCAGAGGAAAATGCTTTCTTTTAAACCAAGGACGGCCACAAAATCACTCATCCAGACTTAAACAGTTGCATAAAAACAATGCTGCAATCCTTGTTTTTTTCCGTAAGAACTTCGGTATCTCCAGCACCGGCTAACACTTGGTGGCTTTGTGCTCCAGCTCTCAGGTTTTTCTACAGACTTCGCTTACAATTGCTTACTACATTCTAGCCCAACATTTTTACATATTAGGCATGCAAAAACTTTTCAAAACTGTCTTAAAAAGAGAAACAGAATACTACGCCAGCTAGAAAGCATGACAAGCCCCCGACAGTCCCGAGCCTGAGAGGGGATGTCCTTTGACCTTGGGGAATGTGTCTCCATGTACTTCCTTCCTCTCTTAGTAACCTTAGCTACTCTGGGCCTCTGTGTCCAGAACACAGAGATTTGATTTCACTGATGTTATATGCTTTTGGGATGCCAAAGTACTCCTGCACTGGCCTCTAGCACCTTACTTTTAAAAACCTTTCTGTAGTTTAAGCAGCACAGCTGGTGATTGATGATGATTTTGCAATTGCTATCAGTTTACTATTTTAACCAATATATCATAAATCAGCAAGAGGAATGCTGGGCCCAAGAGGAAGGTGTAGCTTTTCCTCATTACCTGGGTGGATTATAGCCATTGCATAGAATCCAATATCTAGAGGAAGGATCCTATTGGCGGGGGCCAGCAAAATTCATTTCATGCTTCAAAAATCTGTGATAGGGCTGGCTGTGTGTGGGTGGGGGGGGGGACCTGAATTGTTTGGGAGGTGTAGACTGTGATTTGTTTAAAAACCATGAATAGCTGAGGCTGAGCTGTGCACCCTACTTGGCTGTATCAGCAGCCCTGTTCCAGGTCCAGTCCCCTGACCACAGCCATCCCTACTCTCCCCAACAGTGGGACTGCCCTGCTGACTGAGGCCAGGCCACTCTCACCAACCCCAAGTCCAAAAAGAGTCTCCTCAGCAGCCTCCCCACCTCCACCTGAGCCCTCCAGGCCTGTCTGCACATGCAGTTACAGCGAGGTAGTCACAGGACAGCCTGTCACGTCCTTCCCATTTTCCTAAGCACGGGGACTCCCTCTGTCCTGGCCCCAACAGCATGGCCCCTGCCTACTGCACAGTCCAGGAGCAGTGGCCTTCCTCTCCTCCTTTTCCTGACATGCCACAGGGCTGCTGGCTCTAAGTGGGCCCATTCCCCTTTGATAGTACCAGCTCAGCTGGCAATTCTGTTTCCTCATTATCTGCCACCTAGGGTTTCCAGCCACACTGCCCCACCTGTCCTATTTCTCCATTAGCACTTGCCACTGCCACCATTTTTCCAACTGCAGACACGAAGGAAGACATCACCTACGTACTTAAATTTGTTTTTGAATGACCCAGGAGCCAACCCAATTAAGGAGGGCAGGGACCTTCTGCCTGCCCCTACCTGTCCCTACAGTTTAAGCAACATACCTCCTGCAGGTGAGGCTTCCCATACACCAGAGACACTAAGGACCCTGTGGCAGGCAGCATCAGCTCCCAGCAGAACAAGTCTCCCCACTTTTAGAACCTCGGAAGCTCTGAAGCAGGGCTGGAACGGGCCTTCAGGAGGCCCAAATAAGGAAGATTCAAAAGGATGGTAAAAAGGACAGGACTCATGAAAGGAAGTCTGCGATTTTTACCAAGCCTCTAGAATATTCATTTTCAATGTGATTTTATTTCCTTCACTCGCAAACTCAACTTTCCCCAAATTCGTTCCTCATGTGAAAACAGCATCGTCCCCAGGGAAGCTCAGTTTTAACGCACATGTTTTTCTAAGTAACTCTGAGCCGGGCTCGGCAGACAATAAAGATTCTTGTCTGGAGTCCTCCTCGATGCTCAGACCACCAGGGAATTGCAGTAGCGAAGCATGAGCTCTCAGAAGCTTGGCTCTTGCCGGATCTCAGAAGAAATGAGAGGTTCAAAGTTCTCACTGGCACCCTGAGAGTTCAAGAGGCTCAGAGCACATCTATGGGTGGCGGAGCCAGGAGGAAGCCTGTGGCTGACAGTGCGAACTTCCTTCCCCGCTGCTCCCCGACAGCCTAGGCAGCGGATTGTGCTCAACTTTCTTGCTCCGCATTTCTCTGCGGGCCTCCTTTTCTTGTTCCCAAGCCCGCGCCTGCCTCGCATCTCTGCGCACCCAGTTCACGCCCTCCCTCCGCAGCTTCCCTTCCTCATTCGCTCCTCCGTCCAGCCCACCCAGCACCAGGCCCTGAGCCCCCTGCCTCTGCCTGCTCTCCTCTCCTCACTAGCTTCAAACGTGGCTCTACCAAACAAGGAGAATGGCTGCAGAAGAAGAGAGCTGTGGGCCAGGCCTGTGCAAACATAGCTGCTGCCTCATTTCCAATTGAAGTGAGGCAGGAAAAACAACCTTTCTCCGTCAACTTACCCAGAGCTGGGGAAGGAGGAGGCAATAGTGCTCCGGGTGGTGGGCGGAGTCAGGCCCTCGCCGGAGCTAGCAGAACAGCAGGAGCCAACTTTGAGTGGCTGTGCAGGAGGCGGGGCTCATGAATCATTGAGGACCTGGCTGAGACCTGAGGAGTAGGCGTGCTCCTTGTCTCCAAAAGGCAAAGGCTGGCTGGACCTTGCTGGAGAGCACACAGCTGCCTGGAAGTAACTTGGGTTCACCCTGGTCAGACCGAGTGAATGTCTTACAGGCACTGTGATCAGCAATGACCTGTTCCATAAAGGGATCTGGAGCTCAGGGTCAAGGAGCTTCAAACTCCTGACCCTAGACCATAGGCTGTGAGTGGAACTGCAGGGACCATCAGGGCTAGAGGGTCTGCAGGGTAAGAGGGAGAAACACTCTCCAGGAAAGGACAGTGATTTGCCCAAGGTGCACAGGCGTTGGAGGAGACAGGACTAAGTCCAGGTCATTGTTCCCACCCTCTTGAGAAGCCTTCCTGCAGCCTCTTGTCAACACCAGTGTGGTTCCCAGTGACACTCGGCCCTTTCACATGCAGGGGTCACAGCTTGAAATGTCATTAATGGAATTTTGTGTTTTAAATATGCAAAGATTATCAGGCATGAAAACTGTCCCCTACATAACCCTTCCCTGCCACAGGGAGAAGGGTTGTACAAGTCCCTGAGTATAAGGACCACCAATCAAGCCAAAGGCTAGCGCCTCACTACACACTGGCAAGGAGGTCGGTGGCTCAGCCAAGACCATCTGGGAGATCACGCTAGCAGGAATGATGCTGTGTTTTCTGTTAGGGGTGGGGCAGGCATAAAAGAGTGGAATGGGGGATCGCTGTCACTGTCATCTTTGTCCCTTCCCATCCCTGTGATGTTCTGTACCCTTCTTTCCTAGTTGACCTCAAGGCACTAAGAGCATGACAAATAGTTCATCTGTCCCCAAAAGACAGATCCTTAAGTAATAATGACATTAACATAAATACAAGATGCTAGATTGTGATACCAAAACAGGAAGAGGAGGAGGAAAGGCCCAACCAGGGTGATAGCTCCAATAGAAATGGCACCTGCCTCTCAAGTCTTGATCAGTCCTGTCCCACTCTTCATACCCCATGACTATTGCCAAATCCCTGCCTTACCCCATCTGACATACTACTGTAGGAGCCCAACCACAGCCTCCAAAGCACCACACACTTCCTTCAAAGGGGGCAGGAGACTGGGAGGGGGCTCTTATAAGATAAAAAGTTTCCGTGGTCCTTCCTGGATGTCAAAGCACTGTGGCCACACCTCAGCCAAAGGAGCAAGGGAAATATACATCCAGTGCAGCTCCAGCTCTGAGCTTGGGACAGATGGAGTGGGGGTGGTGAAACCAGACACAGGGTAGAGATGCTCCCTGAGGCCATGAGGTTGGAAAGGGGTCAGGGGTTTGTCTTCGTTGATTACACAGAAAATTCATCCCCACAGCTCCTGGGTCAGCAAAATGAAAAAGCAGATCCCCTTCTTGGGTGGTACTGCCTCAGATGACACCGCAAAGGCCACAGAAAGGAAACAGGGGGTGTAAGCCAAACTTTTCCTCAGGCAGGGTAGTGGGCGGAGGGGTGAGGCCCAGTAGGGGTAGAGCCTGACAGGCTGTAGCCCTCCTGGCAGACAGGAAGAGACAATTGGGGGAGGAGACCATACACTGGCCTGACAGCTACCTGCAAAGAAGAACCCAGAAACCCAGAATGGTTCCTCTCTAGGTAGGACACATGGCCATTCTCAGGCCCCCAAATGTACAGTGGTCACACACTCGAATATTCTGGAAGTTCAAGCTGAACTTAACTATAGTCTGCCCTGCCCTTGTACAGGTTCCCTAACCCCCAGTGCTACTCATGCACAGAGGTGGGTGAGGCCTTCAGGGCAGAATCTCCTAATAGCATTGTCCTCCCTTCTCTGTCACTCTCCCTTCCCTGTCATTCCTCCAGAGCAGGACTGTACCAAGATGGAAAAAACTGCCCCTGGAAAGCCCCCAGCAGTGAATGGCCCACAGAAAGGGTGGCTTTGGGGACCCAGAACAGTCACAAGAGAGACTTCGTCCCAAAATGTGCTCACTCCACATTAGGCCTCTTGTGCCCAGTGACGACGCTCAGCTGACTATCTTTGCCTTGAGGGGTGCTGTGGCTTGGATCTGACAGGTCCCCCAAAAGTCCATATGCTAAAGGCTTGGTCCCCAGTAGAGAGGTGGTGGAACCTTCAAGAGAAGGGGCCCAGAGGAATGAAGGGGTCACCAGGAGCCTGTCCTCAAAGGGGACTTTGGGGTCCTGGCCCTTCTTTCTCTTTGCTCTCTCAGCCACCGAGAGGTGAGCAGCCGACCTTTGCCTGGTGCTTCCTGCCCTGAAACACCGCCTCGCCATAGCTCAAAAAGCACCAGAGCCAGAGGCCGAGGACTCAAACCAGGAGCCATAACAACTGTTTCTTCCTTCGAAGTTTATTATTTACGTATTTTTGTCCCAATGATAAGACGCTAACATGGGGAGATTGGCAGGAATTCCCTCTCATTAGTTGACATGCCTCCCTGGGACCAAAGACGGCACTGCATCTACCTCTGTCTTAGGGGAGCAGAGTGGAAGCCACCTCCAGGAAGCCCACTTCCAAACCACACCCCTCCATCCCAGATACCCAGTCTGCACAGAGCAGGACTCCCATCCCTGAAGCCACTGAGTAGATTGGCTTGGGTGGTTTGGCCCTGGTGGAACCTGTACCAGAGATACCAGGTAAACAAAAATCCCTAGCCACTCCCGGCCTCCAGGCTCTTACCCTAGGCTAGCCTCATTTGGGGTCAAGCTCCCAGAAGCAGCTCTCCTGCTTTTGATGAGCAGGCCCTGGGGATAACCACTCAGAGCCTGTTTCTCTGGGATCACACTTGGACCTCACCTGCCCAGGCCTTCTCTGGCTCCTAAAAGTAGCAGGTGGTGTTCAAGTCCAATTCCTGCCACCTTTCTCAGTCTATTTCTCCAGCCACCACCACACGCCCCAACACATACTGGCCAGTATGCTACCAAATTGGCCTCTCCCCTGGCCCTTGCTAACCCAGGGACACAGCACCCACCAACGGGCCTGTGGTCCGAGGCCCATCCTGAGTTCCTGATCTCCACTCCTTCCGAGCAGGATTCTTCCTCCTCCTGCAGCTAGGCCGCAATCGCCTGTGGCTATGGCTTAGCTTATCTGTGCCTTTCCCGGGACATGTCAATCTGAACACAGGCTGTTCTCTTGTACAACTGAGTGGTGTTCCCAAAGTTCAAAGTTTTATAAATCAGTGATTTGGAACTCAAATGCCTTCCACCCATTAAAAAAAAAAAAAAACAATCATGTAACATAACACGGGTAGGTTTCCAGATTAGCCCTGCTACTGCCAGGGCGACCCACAATGTGGCTAAGTTTCTGTTCTTTTGCAGTCTAAACCTCAATGTTAAAAACACAATACTAGTAATTAAGCAGACTGAAAGCCATTGAGCATTTGATTCAAACAGAATAAAGAACTGTGTGTTACTCACGCTGTGTCCTAGCCCTTGAAGCAAAGCAACCTTCTGTCATAAAAGCAGAGAGGGACCCAGGTTGTGTAATCGCGGGGCTTGGGGTGGGGATGCAGCTGGGAAGAGGCACGCAAGGACTAGGTCAGATAGTTCTTAGCCAGAGTCAGTGTGGGCACCTGGCAGAGGCACGACGGCTGGGGTACAGCAAACACACAAAGCCCAAGAAGTGCCTGTAGGAACTCGGGAATTCAGTTCAGGCCTTATGCCTCTGGGGCTCTGGGTGGCTCCTCTAAATCCCCCAGCAGGCATGCGGTCTTCCCACTGGCCTGTCACTGAGGCAGGAAGCGGCCCTCCACTTTGGAGTTACAAGTAGCCTCAGCAGCATGCTAAGGGCCGGATCCCCACAGTGGCTACTTCTAGGCCCTCCTGTCATCAGAAAGTCCTATAAAGCAGATGCTGGTCACACAGGTGAACAGTCAATACTCGTTCCAGTTTCTTCACAGCAGGAAGTAGCAGAGCTGATGCCAGCCACTTGGCTGCATGCTCATACACTCTCACTTCCACACCACAGCTCCTGGAAGGCAGCTGGGGAACCTCCACTTGCCTCTATGCAGAGAGTGAAAGAAGAGACGTGAGCTTTACCTTCTGGCTGTGACAGCATAAAGCGCAACAGGAGCCATGCACCAAGCCGGGTGAGCTGCAGGCCTGGGCCCCCTCAGCCAGACCACCCTTAACCTTCCCTGGCTCCTCAGCCGCCTTCTCACTCACCCAGCATCTCCAAGTGCCTGCTCCACACAGTGATGAGTAAAACACTCTGCACTTCCTGAACGCTACGAGAAGGCATAGGCCTGCCCGCTTCACCTGCCCACCACAGCTATCCCACCTGTGCACTAAGTGCTCAGGACCAAGCTGCCAAGGGCTTCCAGCTACCACGGTCCTTGCCTCCCCACCAAAGCCCACGGGAGACAGCCTGTGAGGTGCTGCTCAGCACATCTTACCCACCAGGAACCAGGAATTTCTGGCACCACACGGCCACTTCAGTAGTGAGAGGGACATAACCCAGGCACTCACAGGCAGCAGGGATCACCAAGTCCCCAGCACTTCTCCCAGCACCCAGCGCACAGGAGGGACCTGGTAGCCTGGAAGACAGATCACCTCCAGTTGGAGACAGTTGTTCACGGCACCGACATGAACCAACGCTCCTGTCCAAGGCTCAGCCCAGGTTCACTGCAGGGCTCCTGGGGAGCCCCCTGCTTAGACATCTGCTCTCTGCAGGGTTGCTTCTCTTCCTCATCAGCCCACCCCCACTTCACCATCACACATGCAGCCCATCACCCAAGCCACACTTGCCAAAACCGGGCCCCTTTTCTTCCTTATTTCCTTCAGGAAGAAAGAGGAAAAGATGCACACAGGGGCCACTTCACCCTTTCCGTGGAGGCTGCGTGCCTCTGCGTTCTTCCTCCCCATCTGGGGTGGTTCACCCCTCAGATGTATAATGAATCAGGCACTTGCTCATTAATAAAAAATGACAAGCGATCATCTCATTGAAATCCACTGAGCTGCCAGAGCCCGCAGACACAATCCCTGCCCAGCTCTGCAGCTCCTCCATGGTCAAGGGGTAATGAGCCTATGGGGTGCACAGGCTGCTGGCGGGCATCTGAGCACTTAGCGTGCAGGCAGGAAGTTACCTTTCCACAGCGGGTGGCCTCAGGCCCATCAGGTGGATGCCTTTTTCATCTGAAGTAACAAAGGGGCTCAGCCCAGCAGGCCTTAGCTCCCCCAGGGTCAGCAAGGGAGGAGACTGGCATTGGCTTTGGAGCACTAATCCTTGCTGTGGCAATCAACAAACTGCCTCACCAAGTACCCCAGGGGAGCCAAGCATAGGCCACACTTGGGGGTCTGAACCAGTTAGATTTTTTTTTTTAAAGTAACGTTTTGACAGAACACTGATGGCTGCAGGGGGGTTGGCCTCCGGCTACAGGACCGCCACTCCTATCATCCTCACCCAAAGCTGAGTCACAGGGAAGCTGGTCCTGGCCAAGAGCAAGGCTGCACAAGGCACCTTCCTCCCCGCATCCTGCCTGGAGCTAGCCCGGCTCCTACCAACGCGCACTGTACTCTTATACTTGCCTAAGCCTCTGGTATACTGGGGCTTCACAGACATGGATGACCCAGGGTGGGTGCAACTCAGGCTCCACCAGTCAGACTCGGTGACTTCGTCTCCATAAGGAGCCTCAGATTCCTCATCTGTGAAGTGGGGCAATGAAGCCTCTGTGGCAGAGACCCAGTCACTGACCATGCAGGATAGCTGTTAGGAGCAGAAGTAAGAGTCGTGGGGCCCCATTGGTTTACACATCAACATTCAACCAACGGCATCTGGCACCGTAATGAATACTTCTAATTCTCCTAGTCCCTCCTGTACCAGAAATGGGGTGAGCAGTCCTGGCCTCAGGAAATCAAGTGGCAGAGCCAGGTCGCCAGACCTGCCAGGCCTCTTGCTCACTATTGTGTCCCCTCCCATGCTCCCCTTCATGCTATAAAGGCCTCGATAGCTCCCCATTAACAGAGGCTCCCCAGTGAGCCTCGTCTGATAAGCCTCTTCCACATAAGGTTTTCTCACAGCTAAATAAATCACCCCAGGTCAGTGATGGCAAACCTGTCAGAGACCGAGTGCCTAAACTGCAACCCAAAGCATGCTTTTTTTTAGTCATAAAGTGCTAATTCTACTGCAGCTACACCTGAATGCTGAGGGTTTTGTTTAGGGGAAGAAAAAAAATCTTTTGTCTTCAAAGAAAAACACAGTAACAGAACTTTCAATGACACAGACAGCCCACAGCCACTCATGTGCCACAGGTTCATCCCCACTGTCCCTTCCTTCATGCACCTTTAACACCCCCACCCTAGCACCTGGCCCGAGTTATACTCCCTACAGCTCTGTACAGCCGGACTGTTCCTCCTTCAATGCAAACACACACTCAGAGAAACTCCCGACTACACCAAGTCATGGCAGCTGCTGCTGAGTTCCACCCCCAGAATCCTAAAGGACAATCAAGTCTGGGGAGACCCTACAGCGTCTAAAAATCGGTGCTGACAACCACCCTGAGCATAGGCCGCTGCAAGGCATGGTTTGCGGGGGAATGAGGGAGTCTCAGGACCCAATGATGAAGACAAGTGGGAATGGCGACCCGCCTCAGGTGAGACGGGACAGGAGGGCATGCACCTGCCAGGCCACTGCCAGACCTCTGGGGAACAGACAGGGTGGGGCAAAGCATCCATTTCTGTAATTTCAGCATTGTCTGCACATGTTCCAGAAAACTTCCACATTTTTCAAGGGGTAGGGGAATAATTGGCAGCAGTATTTCAAGACGTAACTGCATTCATTCCGCACAGCTCTGAGCCCTTGCGGGTCAGCCAGCAGCCCCTGCGCTACAGCAGGCAAGGGGCCACGGTTAGATGCCAGTCACATTCCAGGAGGAAGCCTGATCCTTTGGGCAGGAGACCTGGGCTCTGCCTCCGTGACCCACCCAGTGCCCAGCTGCTGCCAGGCCCTGCCTCACCTGTAAAACTGACCCGGCCCCTCCCACTTTCGGTTGTGAGGTATTTTAGGGATTCTGGGACCAAGTCCCAGAAAATAACGAGTAACTCAGGAAGTTCAGCCCCAGGCAATCTTCTTTAGAAGACTATTTGAGACAATCCTTGTAATGAAGCTATTATCCAGGCCTTGTTGGGGCGTGGGGAAGCATCACCCAGCTTCAGATGCCTCTGGAAAGCCTGGCTCCAGAGGAGGCCCTGCCAGGGCAAGAACACTGGGTCCTGCCTGAGCCTGGAACACGCACGCAGGAGACAGCTCGTTGCAAAACACATGGCCCCAGGGATGGAGTCTGCCCTACATTAAGAAACACTTTCCAAATGAGATAATTATTTAATAGGTAATAAATGGAGTCCAGGAGAGGGAAGTGGGAATTCAGTTGATTAAATGGCTGTGGCCCCCAGCACTGCAGCGCTCCCCAGAGCCCAGTCTCCTACAGCCCAACCTCCTGTGTCTGTGCCTATGCCTGCTCAGCCCACTTCCACCCTCTCTGCGAGCTCATAACCAACATGCACACAGCTGCACAGAGTCCAAGCCAAAGGGACCCCAGCAAGGCACCATGTGGACTCCTAACCATTCTGTCCTCCAGCATTGTAGCAGCTTTTCTCTACTCTGTCCTACCCTGGAGACTAGGAGACCAAGGGCAAACATGGAGCCAGAAAGCAGTGGCCAGAAAAACCAGAGGCTGCTTATCGCTGTTTATCACCTAGCACAGGATGTCCTGGCACAGGAGTCCTGTGTCATCCACAAGTGGTATCTGGCTCTGGCCATTCCAACTCAGCAAGAAGGCTTGGGCAAATTTTCAGATCTATAGAAGCAGGAGAAGGAAGATTGTCACCCACTAACCATGTGCCACAGACCACAAAGAGTAGCTACGTGTGGATTGAACTGGAGAGACTTATTTGTAGCTTATTTCTTGATAAACAAGGACACTGAGACTCAGAGACGAAAGAGACTTGTCCCAAGTCACATGGCTAACATCAGTCCTGGGGGGAAAGTATCCCACCCACAGACTTGTTCCCAGCATTCTCTCTTTCCCTGTCATTCTTCCTTACTCCAGCACAATCGAAAGGTGTTTACTAGGAATGACTCCCTCTCCACCTCAGCTACTCTAGGTATATGCCAGGCAATCTAGTTTCAGGGACATGGAGTTCCATAGTAACCTTTCCATCAGTCTAGAAAAAAGAGCCATATTTCAAGGAAAGCTTCAGGTAAGACAAGCAACCATGGTCTTGAATGAAGGAGCTTATATGCTCTGAGTGGATGATAAGAAGAAAGAAACAGCTGGCCAGATAGCTCAGTAGATTAAAGCACCTGCTTAGGCAGACACAGGGACCAGGGTTCAATCCCCAGCATGCCATGCTGGCCCCGTCCCTGAGGCACACTGAGATGGCAATTGAGACTGGGCATGGTAGTGCATGCCTGTAATCCCAGTGCTTGGGAGGCTGAAAACAGGAGAATCACTACAAGGCCCATCTGTGTAGTGAGACCCTGTACTAAATAACATAAAAAATAAATAAAAATAAATAAGAAACAAGCAGAAACACAGCAGGGTTTACAAGGGCCAAGGGGCATTATCAGGCTGTGAGTACAAAGGGAGATATTAGTGAGGGGTGGCTACTCTTAGGTGGGATCTAAATGAACATGGTTAACATATAGTAGGTCATCAATTTAAAAATGCACTGGGAGGGGAGCAGGTAGGAAAATGGATGGGCATATAGGTGAATGAGTAGTGAGTGGATGGGTGGATTGGTGGGTTTATAGGTGGGTGGGTGTGCAGGAAGGTGGGTGAATGGATAGATGGGTAGGTGGATTAGTAACTAAAAGAATGGATGGGTGGTAGAACAAATGCACGGGTGGATGAGTGGTCAGATGAGTATGTAAAGTGGGTAGATGGATACACGGGTGCATAAATGGTGGATAGATGAAGTTGGCAAGGTAGGATGGATGGATGAATTCATAGACAGGTAGGTAGATAAAAGCATAGACAGGAAAGGTAGGTAGATGGATGGATGGATGGATGGATGATGAATGGATGGAAGGAAGGATGGATAGATGAATAATGGATGGATGGATGGATGGATGGGTGGGTGGATGGTTGGATGGATAATGGATGGATGGTCAGATATGTGGACAGATGGGTGGATGGTGATTGGATTGGTGAGCAGAGGGGTGACTAAAGCTCTCCAATCAGGTCAGGCCATTTCCTACTCTCGTCTGTCTCTACCCCTCATCCTTATCTCACTTTCTTCTTTCTTCTCTTCTACAGCCATTTCAAACTCAGATCTCCCCAATTTCAGCATGCTCTCTCAGATGGGCAGTGGCTTCACATACTAAGGTACACATGCACAACCCTGCATGTCTTGGAGTGTATCACCAAGTCTTCTCCTGGTCTCCACACAGCCAAGGGCATGGAAGGACAAACTCTTATTTTTGGCTTGCTTTGACTCCACCATCTTCTGCAAGGCTCCAATCTACACCTTCATGATCTCTGCTTGCCCAGGCAGCTCCCACCAGCATATAAATCAAACAACTTCTGAACCCCATCCTACCCAGAGTCCCTCAAGGCCTGAAAATGAGCCAGGCACACCAATGGCCACTGGTACCCATCAGACGCCCATCCGTTTGGGTTTTATCTCCATTCCAGCCACACAAGGCTTCTTTAAACACCCACAGGAATGCACTGAGACAGCCAACAGAGGCAGCGCAGGAAAACCCTGATGTGTAGAACAACAGGAGGGTGGGTCATGTGGGCATAATGACATGAGACTCAACCCTACAGTCAGCCCTGGGGATCCGGGAGGCTCTGGAGGTGTCCCATGGACAACTGAGCCACTTTCCTTATATAGTTACTCGTTTCAGGCCAACTCAGGCCCAGGCTTGGCCAAATTCACAGGCAGCAGACATCTGGGACAAGGGCAGGCCACTTTAGAATAAAGCTCCTAACAATAAAAACTCCACTCAGCTATCATCCTGTGGGTCATCTTGCTTCCTGCCCAGGCACAGTTGACCCAAAACTGCCATACCGGTGGCCCAAATCCCAATGGAGCCTCT
The DNA here is from genome assembly GCA_004027915.1 of Capromys pilorides. NCBI lineage: Eukaryota > Metazoa > Chordata > Mammalia > Rodentia > Capromyidae > Capromys > Capromys pilorides. The sequence goes on along the minus strand of PVKN010000202.1, from coordinate 65,038 downwards.
TGGGAAGATACTGGCTGGTGCGCCCACGGATGGCACACTGAGTAATGAGCATGGAACCCACATGTGGCCCAAACACTTGGAGAGAGAGTGGGAGAACAGAGAGCAGAAAGCAGAGAAAGGGGAGCTGGTGCTCATCAGCACACCGCCCCACAGCAGCAGAGGAGAGGTGAAGGGGGACAGCAGGAAGGATACAGATTTTGGAGTTAGTAGGCCAAGCTTGAGTCCCAGGGACACAGGTCTGCTAAATAACCAACCTCCCCAGGACTTGGTATCTATTTGCTTGTTTTCCGTTTGTTTCATTTTTGTGTGTTTTGCTTTTGGTAGTGCTGGGGAATGTAGACCAGGACCTCATGCATGCCAGAACGTGCTCTGCCACAGAGCTACATCCTAGCCCCGTTAGTGTTTTGAACAGATTGCAAATGTACTTCAGTGAGCAGAGAGGTCATCCAGTGCAACAGGTCAGAGTATGGGTCTCGGGTCTGGAGTTGGACAGCAAGGCTTGGGGGCCTGCCTCTATCATGCACTTGCTGTGGGACTGCAGGCCAATCACATAGCCTCTCTGGGCTCCAGTCCCTCAACTATCCAAAGAGGATCATGGGACTAATCTCTATAACTAAACTATCCTCCAGACTCGAAACAACATGAGCTCCCAGGAATGTTATCCCCACATACGTGAGAGGCCCCACAATTTGTCTGGGTGCTGCTTCTGGTGCAACCCCCGGGGAGCCCTGCTTTGGGTGTCTACTCTCAACCCCATGAATATCATCAGTGATGGGCAGAGTGACATTAATAGGATGTGTTCTCCCCAGCTTTATCCATCCTCTCAGTGTGTGGCACTCCAGACACATAGGGTACGGAACCCTCAGCAGGTCACTGGGGCCTTGCACCACAAGACCACTGACTGGGGAGATACATTACTTGGGTCAAAAGCAAAGTGTGGCTACGAAGTGACTCAAGCAACTCTTTCAAGTGGCTCACTCATTGGCTTTGAAGAAAACTTCAAGGATAGGAACAACCAAGGGCATAGGCTGGGCCACCCTGAGCCAAGGACTGCTCCTGGGCTCCTGGGGACCCATGTTCCTTCAAAAGCAGCCATCTGCATGGACCCCATCCTGTAAGATCTTCCCAGGCCCTGAAAATGACCATCCCTAAGTTCGCTGGCTTGGGGTTCTACGTTCTGTGCTTATCACTAAGATTCTTGCATCTAGAAGCATCTTCTTAAAAGTAGAAAGAAATCTTGGCCATTCCCAATGGCCTCAAGGGGACTCTACTATACCTGGACAGGGAGCACAGCCCCTCCAGACCCTCTGGGGACCCTGTCTTCAGCTGGCTCCACATCACCACAGTGCTCTGGGGCAAGCCAGGGACTCTCAAGTATGGTCTGGAAGAAATGCAAACTTGCCAGCCCCATGCCAATCAGGAGCTCAGGCTGGAGCCCAGAGCCATGATTAACAGCCTTCTGGGTGGTTCTGGCACACAGGAAGTGTGAAAACCCTTTGCTGAGCAGACTGCAGCACTCTATGAGGCAATCCTGGCGGCTGCAGCTTCCTCCAAGTGTCCTCTTCTCCTCACATGTGTCCCAGGCGTTAAAAACAGAACACATCAGAACATACATGAGGAAGATGGTGATCAAGGGGGTGACACGAAAACGAACCCTGACACAGCTGTAGCCCCTCAGAATCCTGAAGACCTTTCCAGGATCCTGGCTTCCTGTGATTGCCACAGCCCATCAGGGAGGACGTGGCCCATATACTTGGCAGATGGCACTGACAGCAGCATCCTTGGAACCACATTAGAAGAGGGATGGGTGGTGGCAGGATGACGCATTCCCCTAGACCACAGAAAAGGGCAGATGAGTGAATCCAGAGACAGCCGTCGGGCCTTCCCAGAGCTGGGATCTGAGGGGGTTCATCCATGACTGCCAGGGCCACCATAACATGCCCGGGCCTTCTTGCTACTTCCCAGTCTGCCTAAAATGCTTTGGCTCTTTGGCCAGCTCTTTCTCATCCTTCAGGACTCAGATCAGATGTCACCTTTTCCAAGAGGCCTTTGGGGACTGCAGACCCTGCCCTTGGACAGCTCTTTCAGTTTCCTCTGTTCTGCCCTGGAGATTTCTACCCCTGGCTGGTTTCTTCAACTCCAGCAGGCACAGTCTGAGGGCAGAGATCAGCTCTGAGAAGTGTACAACACTGTACAAATCAGTTAGAGGCTCAGCAAGTGCTAGTCAAATGACGAGACAAAAATGGGCTTGACGACAGCCATAGGTGTGTCTTTGCTGTCACTGCTACAACTCTCCACTGCTGGGAACCACATATCCCATGGCCACCAGCACCATCACACCATCATGTCTGAGATGCATGACAGCCCCTCAGACCACCAAGCCAGCCACAGCTTTGACTAAGGCCCCATAGATGCTGCAAGACCAAAATGTTGGCCCGAGGTCCACAAACAGAGGCTCAACCCATGACGTGGACAAGACATGGGCCTCCTCTCACCAAAAACAGCAGATGGGGGAGCTTCACTGGGACACAAAGAAGACTGTGGTGGCTTGACAGCTGGTGGTCAACTTGTAACACCCAACTGAACTGAACCTGCATAGTGCTGGTAGGGGGAGAGGGGGCATTGAGGATCGTTGCCAGCAGCATTAAGGGGCAGAGCTGAACAAGAAGAAAGGTTATTGGTGAAGTTAGTGGGAGCTGTTAGGAGCTGGTAGGTTTTCCTGGAGGAGATCACATGCTGGTTTTCCTGATACACTGGGCTGTTCTCATTGTTGAAGGAGCTCGAGACCTTGTTGCTGAAGATGGCTACAGTTCACTTTGGAGGAGCTCTGTTCTTCAGTTTGAACATTGTTTCCTGGCTCTGGAGGGGAAGATGATGCACAGCTCAGTCTCCTGGAGAAGGCTGTCATGCTGGCTTTCCTGATGGGAGCTTGGCTGTTCTTATCGCTGGAGGAACTTGGGACCTCACTGTCCCTGAGGATGGCTGTGGTGCTCTCATGGGGACTCTGATTCTTACTTTGAGCATCACTTTCTGGCTCTAGTTCAGATTCCTCAGCTTGCTAGCACAGATCCTTCACCTATTGGCATAGACTTTCTAGCTTCCACCACTGATTTTGGACCTTTCCAGTGCAGAGCCTTGAAACAGGCCTGCATGAGACATTGCCATGGGCTTTAGGCCTCCAACTGGACCTCTGGGCTCTAGGTCTTCAGCTGGACTCATGCAGGGCATCACCATGGGCTCCTGGGCCTCAGCTGGACACTTTGGCCTTTATAGTGTGTGGACAGATTTTCTTCACTCTTTGAATATGATTGTTCGGGTGACTATTATAAAACAATCTTATGATTAAGTATCCTATGTTGTATTGTTCCCTTGCAAAACCCCAGACTAAAACGAAGACCCACACCATGGTGCCATTTCATGGGCTTTGCTCTCTTTCTGCTCTATAATAGAGGCCTGTGCCTGCAAAACTCTCAAACACTGGGAAAGTGTGGAAGTGTGACTCCCTGCTGGCCCTGATGCTCCACCAGCCACGCCTCAAGCTCTCAGGCTCTCAGAGGCTGCTGGAGCAGCACCGCATTATTCTAACTAGACTCAAGGGCAGAACCAAGTCACAAACCAGGCCTCAGTGGTCAACAGCCAACAGTAGGTGCAAACCCTGGGCTTCTTCACAGCCCCAGGTCTTACCATTTGTGTCTACCAGTTCTGTGGTCTCTGTGCTCTGAGAGCAGAGGGTCTGAGGATTTATAATTCATCCAAAAACACATGCCACTATCTCTTGGACTCCTGGCCACTCTCTTCTAGCACACACTATGCCTTCATTGCCCCTTCCTGCCTTGGTCTTCCTCAGAGTGAGGTGCAGGACACGGACTGCCTTTGAATGCCCAATAGCATGGTAAAAAGCATGCAGGGCCCAGGGAGTGCTGGCTGCCTGTGCTGAACAACAGCAGGCCTAGAGACCTCCTAAGGCCCACAGGCTGCTCAGGGATCACAGGGAAGTTTGTGCTTCCAGGCCTCAGCCCTAAGTAGGCTAGGGCGGCAGGAGAGGTGTCTGCGGGAAGAGATGCCTTCCTCAAACCAGCCATGTAAACAGCTGCCTCCTCTGTGTTCCCAGGCAGCCTTGCCTCTGGAATGCTGGCATCTGCTCCAAATGTCACCTCAAAACACTCAACCCTCAGTCCTGCCTTGACTTCGCTGGCACCCATATGGCATGCCAGCCAAGGCAGGGTGCCAGGCAAGAGGTTCTACACATCCCAAAGCCCCCTGAGGCCTAATGTGGTCCAAACCAGCCCCAGCACAGAGCTGCCCCTACAAACAGCTCAGAAATGACCCATCCCTGTGCTTTCTACCAGCCTGGGCAGGTGAGGCTGATGGTATGCACTCCAATCCATCTGTCTCTCTAAATGTCCCCACAGGAATCCAAGCTCACAACTTGCCATCAACCACCCTGGATGCAAGCAAATGCCACTGAGGCTTCAGAGAAACCACGCTCCTATACCAGACCTGCCAAGACACCCCAGGGGGCTCAACTTACGTGCTCCTACATGGCTGCTCACCATTGCTTGGAGCTCCAGGCTCCTTGCCACCTCACACACATCTCTGCAGTGTTGGCTCACCGTATAAATGAGCATTGTAGTTCTCTAAGATGGGACTTGTTGCTTGTACCATTCAGCCTGTCTCTCCTAGACATCCCCAGTGGCATCCCTTGCAGCCCTCTCCCTTCACCCAACACTCAAACCTTTCTACAGAGAATCCACTGCATACCCAGGGAACCACTGCGGCTCCCCTCCCATGACTGGCTCACCAACTGCCTTCCTTGCCCTTCTCACTGACATGGACCCATTTCTGTATACATCATCCTTTTCTGGAGGCACTGCAGTGACTGTTCCAGTTAAGCCAGATGCCCAATGCCCAGCTGGCACTTGTAGCTTCCTATCTATTCAGATTCTGTATGAAACTTCATAGTACAGGCTCTGCCCCAAACTTGAGCTCACTTGTGGTGTTCCACACGGTCCCATAGGCAGAGACCAGGCCTGCATCATGGTCTGTAGGACCTCCCAAAACCTAAGGACCCCCAGTGGCCTGACAAAGGCTTCTTGGGCAAAGCTAAATGTCACACTATCTGGGCACATAAAGCATAAGAGCAAAGGCCATTAGTGTTGACTGATCCTGAGCTGATTTCCCAAAAGTAAATCCAAACAGAACAAAAGAATACCATGGAAAGTTCCTACTTGAGAGGCTGATGCAGTCATGGCCTCCCCTAAGGTGACCCCAGGCCTGTAGCGGGCAGGGTACCACCTCTAGTGAGGCTATAAAGGCCTGGCCTAAGTCTCCCCCAACAAGTTCTGGTGGCAAATTGGATCCTATTCAGTTGTTTTGTTTTAATTTTCATGATGCTTTTTGTGGCTTAAAAGAAACCTTAGCCATTCTGAACATGATTTAAAAAAAAAAAAAATAGCACAGACTGGTTTATAATGAAAAGCAATGGTTGCCTCCCTGGGCCACGGAGGCAGCCACTTTTAACTTAAAAAAGAATTCCTGCTTTTAATTCCCTGGAAGCCATCTGATCTATATAAGGAATATATTTATATTAAAATAGCGCATTTTGATCCTTTAATCAGGTGAGCTCAGTGTTTCTAAGTTATCAGTGACTCATACAGAGGACAGCTCTGCTCACCAGTACCTTCCGACACACGTAGCACAGTGCCTGCGGTAACTCCTGCTTCCCCCGATGACGGCCAGTTCTGGCCCCACCTAGAGGCCGGGCGCCACTGTCACTGCCCTCCTGCGGGGGGGGGGGTCTCCCTCCTGGATTTCTTTACTCCTCCATTTGATGGCCCTCTTCCTTGGTGTGACATTCCTTGAGGAGCTTTGGCTAACAGAGATGTACGGCAGGTAAGCGCTCTAAGCCCTTCCTGCACGGCTGAAAACACCCTTTCCACGCAGCAGCCAGGGCAAACGTTCTGTCTCCGCACGGTCCTCACTACTGACCTTGGATTTTTGTTTGGCTGTCTTTCCTTCTCTAGAAGTTTTTAGAAGTAGCACTTTACTCTTGGTTGTCTGAAATTTCATAATCACATGTCTACAACTTTTCTTTTTCTTTTAATGTGCTGGGCACAACAAAAACCCATTCAATGTGAGAATTTTTGCCTTTCTAGTCAGGGCAATTTTCTCGTGTTAATTCTATCATAACCTTCTGCCATCTTTTTGTGTTTCAGCTCCTGAAACTTCCGCTGGTTCTATGTGCCATTGCTTGCCTTCATATTGCATTTTTCTCTTTCCTCTCAGGAGCTTCTGTCACATCTTTTCATTCTTCTGATCTTTTTTTTTATTCTATCGTATTTTCATAATGAAAAGCAACAGTTGCTTCCCTGTGCCACAGAGGCAGCCACTTCTAACTTTTAAAAAAGAATTCCTGCTTTTAATTCTCTGGAAGCGATCTGATCTATATAATGAATATATTTATATTAAAATAGGACATTTTGATCCTTTAACTTGGTGAGTTCAGAGTTTCCAAGTTATCAGTGACTTTCTGCCCTCCAAGTGTGCTTATTTCATAATAGCCTGTTCTTGTTTCATTGATACAATGCCGTTCAGAGTCTTCAGAGGAGACCAATGCGGAGGCCATTGATTCACTTACATTTTCATCTCTCCGTGAATACAGCTCCCTTGGGACAACACCTTCACAGTTATTGATGCTGACACTCTCCTGTAGTAGGAGTCTTCAATGTCCATCAAACCTTGGACTTCCATTTACATTTAAAGTAGAGTCTACAAACCTGGATGGAAGTTCTGCATAGCTGGGTGAGCCTGTCTGACAGCAGATTTAGCTATTTCCAGGGGCATCTCTAAGTACCAGAGAGCTCCCAACTTGACTCTGGGACCTAACTCCCATGTGGTTCTCTCTAGTTACTGCAAGGAGTTAGTTTGTTTCTTTCTAGAAGAACTGAATTGTTGTCCTCAGCATTGCTACTGGAATAGTGGACATTTGGATACTAGTCATGCCACACTGGGAATCCAACAACAAGGAGTCAAAAACCCTTATTTATGTTTTAAACTGTGGCATAACAGACATATCATAAAGTGTACTGTTCTAACCACTTTTAAGTATACAGTACAGGGCCATTAAATTTATTCACACTTTTGTGGAACTATTGTGATCACCCGGCCAAGAACATTTTGATGATCACAAGGTAAAGCTCTGCACCCATCACAAGCTAGCTGCCAATGTCACGGGCTGCCCCCAGCTCCTGGCAACTACTTTGTCTCTTGGAATCCAGCTATCCTGGGACACAGATGTGGGACCACACTCTATCTGTAACTTAGCGGCCGGCTTATTGTGCTCAGCATATTGTCCTCAAGGTTGATCCTCCTTGTGGCAAGGGTGAGAGTGTCCTGGTTCTTTAAGTGTGTGGATATGCTTCAGTTGCTCATTTACTCAGTTGGCAGCTAAGCAAGTGAGCCTGAGATGCACAAGTCACACGAGGCAGGTAGTGGCTGAGCTTGTCAAAGATGGCGCCACCCCTTCCCCCTTTTCTTCCTTCTGTCCCAGAAAACATCCACCACGAGCCCCCAGAAAGTACAGTCTGGGGTCCAAGACCCACATCTCGATGTCTCCACCCCTCATCAGTATGGGTGGCCTCCTCAACATGAGACTAGCTATTTTTAGGAGAAATGTAGTACTGTCACCATTTTTAGCAGAAAAGGAGCCAGGGAAATTTCTTCTTCCAAGTCTCCCCTTCCTGCCTTCAGCAAAAGTTTCCAAAATTAGGATGAACCACAAAAAACAAGCTTCAGGGTTCATCCTCTTTCTGAGTACCCCGCATCTGCCCTAAACAAAGAGCCTGCCATTGAGAGGGCTGGAGTCCAGGGCTAACTCACACGGTGGCTGCCCCTGCTCTAGATCCCAGGGTCCAGGTCCAGCAAGGAGAGAGAGGGGTGGGGCTGCAGAGCATCATACACCACAGAGCCCCACAGGTGAGAGATGCAAACCCCAGAGCAGGTCAGAGGTTTCCCACCCCATCTGCTCTCTGCCACCCCTCCCCAGGGTGCTTCCCCATTGTGACTTCATCTGTCCCATCTTGCCTCACTCCAGGAGCTGAGAAAAGCCTTTTTCCCAAGCACAGACACCAGGAACATCCAAAGTGCTTGTTCCGGTGTATAGCCGGATCCCTGGTGGCCAGCAAGCTCCACCAAGATGCACCCTGTATTATTCATGCTTTTCCCTCCTCCCCATGGCTCCTGGGGAGGCTCCTTGCCCACTCACTCACTGAGGGGCTGCTCAGAGCACGGCCCCCACCTTCGTGCAGTGCCTGCCATTAATAAAAGATAAGCAAGAAGCGCGGTGCGGGGACAGTGACATCTGCTGCCCAGGCCCCCAGCAGGTCTCCCTCTACTTTTGAGTTTCAAAGCCACATGTGGAGAGGGAGAGGGTTGGCAGGGCCCCAGCTGCAGTCTGAGCCTCCACACTGGGGCCTGGCCTCAGCTGTATTAAATCAACTCCCTGGCTCCAAATAGAGACTCCCACCCTGCCCCCCACGCAGCCCAGAGGAAACATCTGAAAACCAGGATCTCTCCCAGTGCTCTCTGGGAGGGCGAGCAGCAGCTTCAGCACTGACATCCCGCCAGACCCGTCGTCAAGCCCCAATCAAAGATCTACGACTTGGCAGACCTCCTAAACTCCATGGCCCCCCCTAGCTCATCACTGGAGAGCCACTGGATGCTTGGCTGCCCTCTTGATCTTCTCCTTGGTCATCTTTTCTTCCTTTTCATCATCAAAGAGCACTGAGAGGCAGGGGTCTTCCCTAGAGCCACACTGTGGCTCTCATGGCTCTAAATACTTCTGCCTTTGTGGGTCCCCTCCTCCCTAAGACATGTTAAAAATTGTATTTCACAAATGTGTTAGTTCAGAAATGAATATAACCCAGGCTCCTGGCCAGATTGTAGTCACTTATTTCCTTCCAATTAGACGGGCGGAGCTTAATATAGAAGTTGGCACTGTGTTTCCCTGCAAGAGCCCCCACCTTAACCTGTCTTTGGGGTTACCAACTCACCCCGTTTGCCCAGAACTGTCCCAGGGATGCCTGTAGGCCTGAGTAAACACCAGCTGGTCACCTTCTCTGCCCCTCCAGCTTCAGGTTTAGAGCCTTCCAGATGCATGGACAGCCACAGAAGTCAAAGCATCAGAGCCTCACGCCAGCTCTGAGGAGCAAGGCCTGAGATGGCAGCTGTGAACAAACTCTGCTGTGCTACCTGTTCTGTGCAAGGCCTGGGCTGGAGACACAATCCATCCGTAGAGCACAGAGACCCTTCTGTGTGCACAGCAACTCCATGGTGCCATCATGAACACACAATATATGGGAGAAAAAAGCATGTTTCTGAGGGGTCAAGCTGGCCGGCTTTGAAAGAGGACACGTGAGGTCTCTTCCTCGGAGCCTGGGCAGTGGTTCTGGGAGCAGAAGACTCTTCGGGACAGGGATGGCCAAACACTGTGACCTCTAGTCCAACACAGTGGGGTGACCAGGACAGAAAGGGACTCTGGCATGATTGTGGGGTGCCAGGAGGCAGCCTGGGGCAGTGCTAGCCCATCAGTACCTCCGCAGAGCAGGTACGATGCTGTCACCTGTGCACTCAGCCTGAACAAGCCACCAGGACAGAGCCCCAGCAGCTCTGGAGACCTCAACTCGGTTTCCAGCAAGACAGATCCCAGGACCCCTCCAGCCCCAGGTTGTCATGGCTGAGCCATGCAAAGGTTTTTACAAAACATCCACTATGTGAAGAGCCACAGGGAAGCTGAGAGCTCCACTCCTCTCTACAGATGGGCAGCCTAGGACAAATGGCTCTGGCTGAGGTCCAGAGGTCAATGGCTCCAGTGAGCAGCATTGCGGAAGACGAAGGCAGGCCAGCCCACGGACGGCAGCAGACTGCGGAGGGGGCGTCTCATCTGCGCCCGCTCACTAAATGATGACTCACATACAGGTTTAGTCCAAAGGAAAACCACTTGGTGCTACCCAGTGACAGGATGGGCCTACTCAGCTTTGTAACCTTAGGCAGATTATTTCACTTGGCCTCAGTTTCCCTTTTTCTCAAATGGAAAAGATTCCTATAAGGACAAACTTATAACATTTAGTCTGGGGCCCGGCACTTAGGAAAGCAGCAGCAATAGCATCTGTAGTAACTACCATGTGTTCCAAGCACACTGCCTCAAACTTAACCACATAACCAATATTCACCAACTGGATGATTCACCATGGAAACCAATGTAGAAAGCAAAGAATCCACGAAAGTACCCCAGGGCTATCGTTCAGAATTAGAATGTTCTCGCAAATTCTGAAGTGCTCAGAGGCCAGGCTTTTGAAGGGTAACTGAGTCATGGAGTCAAGATAGCTGCCCTGCGGGTAGGAGTAGGGCCCAGTTGGAGGTGGGTCACTGGGAGTAGTAACTGGAAGGGTAAACCTCCCACCCTGGTTGTGCTGTGCTTGCCCTGCTTCCTGGTCACCACGCAGCGAGCCCTTTTCTTCCACCAGACCCTTTCCCCATGCCGTTTCTCCCTTGGAGCCAGCTGAGACCATGGACTCAAAATGTGAACCAAATTAAACCCCTCTGTTAAGCTACAGCACCAGCTAGGTTGTTGCAGCAATGAGAAAGTGGCTTTAGATACTGTGATTCCCAACAGGAGCCCGGCCAAGGTCCTGAGCCTCGTGGTGGCGCGATGAGCCACATCAGCACAGAACAATGACGACAGCTCTCAACTGCTGTGCCCGGAGCTTCTCAGCTGTCCCAGGGAGTGTCCCACCTGTCCCCAGGCCACCCAAGGCTGGATGAGACACCTGAGAAGGAGATGGAGGAATGAGGACCAGCCAAGTGGCAGTGCAGTGTGTGAGCACCACAGACGCCTAGGCCGGTGTGGGCGTGCCTAGGCCTCAACTCAGCCGCAGTGCAGAAACCGTCTAATTCATCCGGCTCCTGGGGCACAAGCCGGGATGGATGTCCCCACCTGCTACAGCAAGTGACCTCAGGGAGCCAGCCTCGGTACCGGCTGCCCTCCTAAGCACCTCTGCCTCCTGCGTCTTCGCACTTCGTCCCCAGCTGACTAGGCTCTGCAGGGACAGTTCCAGGTGGAGAAGAGGTTGAGTAGGGTGGGCCACTCCTCACTGGAGTCACACGCTGCTCTCCATGATACTGTGTGAGCTGAGGCACCAAAGCCTGTTCCTACCCAGCTGGTCCCTGCAGGGCTGGGGATTTGCCAGGATGGGGTCAGTGTCCCTAGGAAGACAGGGAAATCGTCCTGCCTGCTTTATTTTGGGAATCAAAAATACAAAGCAAAACCACAAGCTGTCAAGAAGACGACATTGACTTTCTTAGAGAAATGGTCTGACTTTGCCATTTTATAGATGGGGAATGTGAGGCTCTGGCCATTAACAGCTGCTTCGGGGCTACACTGTGAAGTGAGCAGGTCTCTGGGACTCCGGGTCGGTGTTGTCTCTACCATTGTTACACTTGGGTGTGAAGCCTCAGAGGGTTTATGCTCAAGTAAGGCTGGACTTATTCATTCTGCGCAAATGCTGCCCTTGGTCAGTCAGAGTCAGGGCCAGCAAGCTGCCTGCCCAGAGCCACATCTGCCCCCAACCACTCATACGGGAAGACAGCCCTGCCAACTCCCACACACACAGTGAGAGACACGGCAGAGGTGAGCAGCTGTGAAGCAAACGATGTGCATCACTTAGAGAGAAAAGCCCTGCTCCCACCCTCTGCAGACAAGTGCACTGACCTGACTGGGCCACCCTGCCCCCTGGGTCAGGAGGGAAACGGCCCCAGAGAGAAGTGCCTCTAGCCCAGGCTCGCACCACAGGATCAACAAAGCCACACTTTCCCTGGCTCCAAACCCCCCAACACACCCCCAGACCACCAGCAAGGATCTTGTAGGGCCACAGCCATCCTGTACCCTCACTGCCACCCTAAGGCACCCATTTGCTCCCTTTCTGTTCTTCTAGAGGAAGTAGGGATATAAAGTCCTTAAAAAGCACCTATTGGTATCCTGGCTTCCAAAGTGCAGGTTGGATAAGGCTTAAGGAACAGATGCTCCTGAGTTTTCAAAGGGGTTACGCGGGGGAGATAGTTCTGTGGCATAAGCACCTGCCTGGCAAGCATAAGGTCCTGAGTTCTATCCCCGGTGTGGCAAAAAAAAAAGACAAGGTGTGTGTGGTGGGGGGGGAGTGTTACATCTGCATGAAGTCATCAGAAGCTTAGTGGAGCTTAGAAAGCACAGTGGGTTGAAATGGCACCGAATCCATCTACCCTTCCAGACGTCCTTGCTCGGCAGCCCAGTGCAGCGGAGGGTGTCAGGTGTTTCCCCTGGTGATCATGGGGCTGGCTGAGAGCATCGCAGGAGATGCACATACCACCTAGGCATAGCCAGGGCAGAGATCCAAGGAAGCCCAATTCCACAGAGTGCTTATAAAGCTGGAAACAGTTAAGCCAAACCATCACAAGTTGGAGACAGCCTGTCCAGACAGATTCAGTCAAAACCTGCTGCCCGGCGGCTGCAGTTGGCCCTAATGTCTAAGGTTCCAAGGTGCTCGGCAGTCCCAGCCATGGGCTTAGAGATACATACAAATCCTGGCTAAGGGACTCTGGGCAGATCAATGCTCTACTGGAGTCCAGGGGTCTGCAAGGTAGTGACCTAGGGTTGTCAAGCATATTTCCCAGGAGAGAAGAGAGGAACTGAGCCACTCCAGTAGACACACAACCTTGCAACAAGGAACACTTTGTCTTGTATTAGGTCACATACGAAGTTGTAGCTAGGCAAGGCTGCATGGACTGCAATCCCAGCTACTTGGAAGGCTGAAGCAGGAGGATCAAAGTTTGAGGACAAAATTTTAAAACAATGGGCAAGGGATATAGTTCACTTACAGAGTGCTTTCATTACACATCCTGGGTTCAATCCACAATTGTGTGTGTGTGTGTGTGTGTGTGTGAGTGAGAGAGAGAGAGAGAGAGAGAGAGAGAGAGAGAGAGAGAAAGAGAGATGTTTTAGCCAAATATGGGCACATTCCCATTATTTTAGTGCCACCATATCTATCACTGTCTTTAATATGGTGGCCAAGTTTTACAACAAAATGAATCCTCAACCAGACTTCTCTCCAGACCACTAAAGGTCTGATTAAGCAGCTCTTGTGGAATGCACTAATTTCAAAAACAATTTGAAAATCCTCCTTTGAATTAATTTCCAGATGGCCTATAAAACTGACAAATAAATCTATTTCTTATGCCTTCTGCTAACAGCAAATTCTTTGAAGTCTAAGTACTCTCCTTTATGGATTCAAAAACTATAGTTACATGGCTATAGATGAAGGTCTTAGGAAAATGCCTTTAACTACAGGTTTACACCACTGGAAGCACAGGAGGCCAAGGCCAACCCTCCTACACCCAGGCAGCCTTGACAATGCAGCATGAGTTTTGATTTCCAAAAAGAAAGAAGTCCCCGCAAGCTGCATGCCGTGTCCTATTGACACAGTCTCCACTGCGGGAAGTAACTCAAGTACAAGATGATTTCTTACCGCACTGTTTGAAAATAGCAGAAGATTGTAGAACTAAATATCCATCAGAGAGAGACTCATTAAATAAATTACAGCCTGTCCGTATAATGGAATACCAGACAGCCATAAACACAAATGAAGAAGAGCTTCAGCTCTAGTATGGAACAATTTCCAAGATGCATTGTCAGGCGAAACAAGACGTTGACAATCACATTAAAAAACATATATATGTAGGTATGTGTGTAGATTTATAGGTAAGCACACACATATAAATATTCACAGATATGTGTATTAGCTAGCACATCTAGCCTATCACACAAAGGGTGTATGATAAATGAGTAGCACTGTTTGCCTCTCGGGAGGGGAACCAGTTGGCTGGGTGGGAGACATGATTAGACAGAGTTTCCACTACAGATCTCTTATGTTTTTGTTACTGAATTCATTTTGTAAAATGTCAAGTGATCATTAAGTAAATAAGTTTGCCTTTTAATTGAAAAATGCGTAACTGTAGGTTGAGTATTCTTTACCCAAAATGCTTGAGACTAAAACTATCACAGATTCTGCAATATTTGCATGCACATAATGAAATATTTGGGAGGCTGATACACGAGGATCAAACTTTGAGCCTACCATGGACAACTTAGTGAGATCCTGTCTCAAAGTAAAAAAGAAATTGTAAAAGGGATGAAACGTCGCTCACTGAGTTCAATTCCCAGTGTTTGGAGAGGCGTGGCAGGGTCTGAGGAAAGGTCACAGCTAGATAGCTCTGAAGCCAGCCTGGCCCCATGCTGAAGGGGATAAAATGAAAGGGCTCTGTCTCCCTTCGGGGGGCTCCTTTATCAGCCCCTCCACTACACTCTTGGTGTGAAGGGTGTGACCTTGGGCCCCATCCAGCAGCACTCAGTCAGTGAGAGAAGTAAAGCTGAAGTAAGGCAGATGCCAAGGATTTCCTCTTTGAAAACCAACCACGTCATGGGTCTTTGGCCTGAGTGAGCATTTATTACAGTCCTCTCTCAAAATATGAACTTATTTCTCTGTCCACCTCATCTTTTTCCTTTAATTTTGCATATGAGAAGAAGCAAGTACAGCAACTACCAGCTGACAAGGTAAACTAAAAGCCTTCTAGCTCTATAAATATAATCAACATCTATCTGTCTGTCTATCTATCTATCTATCTATCTATCTATCTATCTATCTATCTATCTATCTATCATCTATCTGTCTGGGTTGAGACAAGATCTTGCTATGTAATTCAGGCTGGCCTTCAACTCAAAATAATGTTGCCTGGCAAGCACAAGAGCCTGAGTTCGATCCCTGGTCCTGCAAATAAATAAATAAATAAATAAATAAATAAATAAATAAATAAATAAAATAGAGTTAGCAAAATAAAGAAAGCCCAGTTGAGGGCAGAGTCTTGGGGACCAGCACAGGAGCCCCTGAGCTAAGGCTGGATGAGTTGATATACTTGTTTAGCGACCACACAGTGAGATGACAGGAGCCTGGTGATGACATGAGAAATGATGACACTGGGGATGGGCCAACTGCCCCTCAGTGGCCACCAGCCCAGGGCACTCCCAGAGTGGGATGTGTCTGTAACCACACGGTTGTCATCTCCCTAGCAGAGGGTCCAAACTGATGGTCTTCATGTGGTCCAGAACCCCAAGCCATGAAAAGATTAAGCACTGAGTCCATGTCTGCATTACTCCTGAGGAACCTGGCGGGCATCCAGAAAAGCACTTTGGAGAGAGACTCTCAACTCAGGCCATGAAAGTTTCCTACAGGTAAATCTCTACTCATTATCCCAAATTACAAAGTGCACAAACGCCCCCACGTACAAACACTCACAAGCAAGAGCCAGCAGATACCATAAAGAGCATATCAAAGTCAGCTTAAGAGAGGATTAGTGAGTGCCTAGCAGAAAGATAAAGATGGATAACGTAAAAATGAGCCGAAGAGACATGGAGGTTAAGAGAGAAAGTGCCAGAGAAGAGAAAGAAGGAAATAGAGAAAGGCCCAATTTGGAGAAATAACGGGTGAAAAATTTACAAAACTAAAGAAAAATAAGGATCCTAAGATTTAAAAAGAAAATAAAATCACTATATATCAGAACACACCTATGTAACTAAAGCATGACCTCTTAGATACATGTTTATATATGGAAGAATAGAAGAATGCGAAGGCTGAATACCAACCATAGAGGTGCCTAACTCCCAGTAATAATGCAACCTAACAGAAGGAAAAAGATATAACGATGATATAAGATGAAATGAATGAGACCCACAGCCGGCTGTGATGGTATATGCCCGTGTCCCCCGTATTCTGGGAAGCTCAGGCATGACAATCACAAATCAAGGCCAACGTGAGCCGCTGCAATTTAGGAAGATTTTGTCTCAAAATGAAAACTACCAAGGGCTGGGAGGACCTAACTCAGCATGAAGACCCTGGGTTTTATCGCTAGCACTTCCCTCCCCCAGAAAGAAGGGGACAGAAACACAAAGAAACAAGAAAGAGAATCAACCAACTCCCAAGTCTGACCCTTGCAACCATCACTACCCTCTGTCCAGTCTAACAGAGCGCCGGGGGTGTAGCTCAGCTGCACAAGGCCATGGTTCCACAGTCACCTCCGCAAGACAGCAGCCACAAAACTGAGGAAGATGCAGAAGCCACAGAGACACAGCAGAGGGATGGAGAAGGAAGACAATACAAACCCTACTGATAAACCTGAAAGCAGGAGAAATGGATGCATTCCCAGAAAGACTGATTGGGCTAATGAAAGACAATTCAACAAGAAATAGGAAGCTCAAATCACTCTAACCATAGATAAACTGAACTAGTAATTCAAAAAAAAAAAAAAAAACTAAGAAACTAAGCTTATAGACTAATCTCACTGACAAATGCACACCCAAGTCTGAAGAAAAATTGTACCAATCCAACACAGGAAGCTCAAACTTATTCCAAGAATGAATGCTGCTGCAATCACAAAAAGTCATTTCAATAAGAAAATAAAGGAGAAATCTCAAGATTATCTCTATAGTTGCAAAAATGTATAGACTAATGTACATACCTTATATATACCTTACTTGTTTAAATGTATTATTTCAGCATGCAATCATTATAAAAAGCAATCGAGACAGTTTATGTTGCTTATTTTCTCATCAACATCTTCAAAACTCATTGTGTATTTCAGAGTACATCTCAACTTAGACTAAGCACATCTTAGATTGGATTAACCACATTTTAAACTGAATTTTAGATTATTGTCTCAACTCTCTTCAGTTGTATGCACAGCTTTAGAATCTTTAATCAACAGTCAGGCTTTGCTGAGTGAGCCTCTTTTTCCGCAGGAAGGGATAGTTTAAAGCTTTGCCATAAAAATAATGTGTAATGTGGTTTTAAAATTTTTTTTAAAAAAATCTTTATTTGATACAGGGTCTCGCTATACAGCTCAGACTCATAGTGATCTTATTAACTAATTGCATACAATTAATGTATGCAATAAATGTTCAAAATTAAAGAGATTTAACAGCATACATAGAAATGAAAAGAAACTTTTTAAACTTCATACAGGAGATAAGGGAGAGAGCACAGTGGCACAGTGCCTGCCTGGCAAGCACAAAGCCCTGAGTTCAATCCCTTGCACCAAAAAAAGATGTTAAACTTTATGCAGGAAATCAATTTTGAGACAACACATTAGGGCTGGGGAGATAGCTCAGTGGTGTAGGTGTCTTGCCTGGCAAGCGCAAGGACCCGGGTTCCCATCCCTGGTACTGCATGTCACGCCGCCAAACCAACCACTGAGACCAGGCATGGTGGTGCACACCTATAATCCCAGAGCTGGGGAGGCTGAGACTGGAGGATCACTATGAGTCTGAGCTGTATAGCGAGACCCTGTATCAAATAAAGATTTTTTTTAAAAAAAATTTAAAACCACATTACACATTATTTTTATGGCAAAGCTTTAAACTATCCCTTCCTGCGGAAAAAGAGGCTCACTCAGCAAAGCCTGACTGTTGATTAAAGATTCTAAAGCTGTGCATACAACTGAAGAGAGTTGAGACAATAATCTAAAATTCAGTTTAAAATGTGGTTAATCCAATCTAAGATGTGCTTAGTCTAAGTTGAGATGTACTCTGAAATACACAATGAGTTTTGAAGATGTTGATGAGAAAATAAGCAACATAAACTGTCTCGATTGCTTTTTATAATGATTGCATGCTGAAATAATACATTTAAACAAGTAAGGTATATATAAGGTATGTACATTAGTCTATACATTTTTGCAACTATAGAGATAATCTTGAGATTTCTCCTTTATTTTCTTATTGAAATGACTTTTTGTGATTGCAGCAGCATTCATTCTTGGAATAAGTTTGAGCTTCCTGTGTTGGATTGGTACAATTTTTCTTCAGACTTGGGTGTGCATTTGTCAGTGAGATTAGTCTATAAGCTTAGTTTCTTAGTTTTTTTTTTTTTTTTTGAATTACTAGTTCAGTTTATCTATGGTTAGAGTGATTTGAGCTTCCTATTTCTTGTTGAATTGTCTTTCATTAGCCCAATCAGTCTTTCTGGGAATGCATCCATTTCTCCTGCTTTCAGGTTTATCAGTAGGGTTTGTATTGTCTTCCTTCTCCATCCCTCTGCTGTGTCTCTGTGGCTTCTGCATCTTCCTCAGTTTTGTGGCTGCTGTCTTGCGGAGGTGACTGTGGAACCATGGCCTTGTGCAGCTGAGCTACACCCCCGGCGCTCTGTTAGACTGGACAGAGGGTAGTGATGGTTGCAAGGGTCAGACTTGGGAGTTGGTTGATTCTCTTTCTTGTTTCTTTGTGTTTCTGTCCCCTTCTTTCTGGGGGAGGGAAGTGCTAGCGATAAAACCCAGGGTCTTCATGCTGAGTTAGGTCCTCCCAGCCCTTGGTAGTTTTCATTTTGAGACAAAATCTTCCTAAATTGCAGCGGCTCACGTTGGCCTTGATTTGTGATTGTCATGCCTGAGCTTCCCAGAATACGGGGGACACGGGCATATACCATCACAGCCGGCTGTGGGTCTCATTCATTTCATCTTATATCATCGTTATATCTTTTTCCTTCTGTTAGGTTGCATTATTACTGGGAGTTAGGCACCTCTATGGTTGGTATTCAGCCTTCGCATTCTTCTATTCTTCCATATATAAACATGTATCTAAGAGGTCATGCTTTAGTTACATAGGTGTGTTCTGATATATAGTGATTTTATTTTCTTTTTAAATCTTAGGATCCTTATTTTTCTTTAGTTTTGTAAATTTTTCACCCGTTATTTCTCCAAATTGGGCCTTTCTCTATTTCCTTCTTTCTCTTCTCTGGCACTTTCTCTCTTAACCTCCATGTCTCTTCGGCTCATTTTTACGTTATCCATCTTTATCTTTCTGCTAGGCACTCACTAATCCTCTCTTAAGCTGACTTTGATATGCTCTTTATGGTATCTGCTGGCTCTTGCTTGTGAGTGTTTGTACGTGGGGGCGTTTGTGCACTTTGTAATTTGGGATAATGAGTAGAGATTTACCTGTAGGAAACTTTCATGGCCTGAGTTGAGAGTCTCTCTCCAAAGTGCTTTTCTGGATGCCCGCCAGGTTCCTCAGGAGTAATGCAGACATGGACTCAGTGCTTAATCTTTTCATGGCTTGGGGTTCTGGACCACATGAAGACCATCAGTTTGGACCCTCTGCTAGGGAGATGACAACCGTGTGGTTACAGACACATCCCACTCTGGGAGTGCCCTGGGCTGGTGGCCACTGAGGGGCAGTTGGCCCATCCCCAGTGTCATCATTTCTCATGTCATCACCAGGCTCCTGTCATCTCACTGTGTGGTCGCTAAACAAGTATATCAACTCATCCAGCCTTAGCTCAGGGGCTCCTGTGCTGGTCCCCAAGACTCTGCCCTCAACTGGGCTTTCTTTATTTTGCTAACTCTATTTTATTTATTTATTTATTTATTTATTTATTTATTTATTTATTTATTTGCAGGACCAGGGATCGAACTCAGGCTCTTGTGCTTGCCAGGCAACATTATTTTGAGTTGAAGGCCAGCCTGAATTACATAGCAAGATCTTGTCTCAACCCAGACAGATAGATGATAGATAGATAGATAGATAGATAGATAGATAGATAGATAGATAGATAGATAGACAGACAGATAGATGTTGATTATATTTATAGAGCTAGAAGGCTTTTAGTTTACCTTGTCAGCTGGTAGTTGCTGTACTTGCTTCTTCTCATATGCAAAATTAAAGGAAAAAGATGAGGTGGACAGAGAAATAAGTTCATATTTTGAGAGAGGACTGTAATAAATGCTCACTCAGGCCAAAGACCCATGACGTGGTTGGTTTTCAAAGAGGAAATCCTTGGCATCTGCCTTACTTCAGCTTTACTTCTCTCACTGACTGAGTGCTGCTGGATGGGGCCCAAGGTCACACCCTTCACACCAAGAGTGTAGTGGAGGGGCTGATAAAGGAGCCCCCCGAAGGGAGACAGAGCCCTTTCATTTTATCCCCTTCAGCATGGGGCCAGGCTGGCTTCAGAGCTATCTAGCTGTGACCTTTCCTCAGACCCTGCCACGCCTCTCCAAACACTGGGAATTGAACTCAGTGAGCGACGTTTCATCCCTTTTACAATTTCTTTTTTACTTTGAGACAGGATCTCACTAAGTTGTCCATGGTAGGCTCAAAGTTTGATCCTCGTGTATCAGCCTCCCAAATATTTCATTATGTGCATGCAAATATTGCAGAATCTGTGATAGTTTTAGTCTCAAGCATTTTGGGTAAAGAATACTCAACCTACAGTTACGCATTTTTCAATTAAAAGGCAAACTTATTTACTTAATGATCACTTGACATTTTACAAAATGAATTCAGTAACAAAAACATAAGAGATCTGTAGTGGAAACTCTGTCTAATCATGTCTCCCACCCAGCCAACTGGTTCCCCTCCCGAGAGGCAAACAGTGCTACTCATTTATCATACACCCTTTGTGTGATAGGCTAGATGTGCTAGCTAATACACATATCTGTGAATATTTATATGTGTGTGCTTACCTATAAATCTACACACATACCTACATATATATGTTTTTTAATGTGATTGTCAACGTCTTGTTTCGCCTGACAATGCATCTTGGAAATTGTTCCATACTAGAGCTGAAGCTCTTCTTCATTTGTGTTTATGGCTGTCTGGTATTCCATTATACGGACAGGCTGTAATTTATTTAATGAGTCTCTCTCTGATGGATATTTAGTTCTACAATCTTCTGCTATTTTCAAACAGTGCGGTAAGAAATCATCTTGTACTTGAGTTACTTCCCGCAGTGGAGACTGTGTCAATAGGACACGGCATGCAGCTTGCGGGGACTTCTTTCTTTTTGGAAATCAAAACTCATGCTGCATTGTCAAGGCTGCCTGGGTGTAGGAGGGTTGGCCTTGGCCTCCTGTGCTTCCAGTGGTGTAAACCTGTAGTTAAAGGCATTTTCCTAAGACCTTCATCTATAGCCATGTAACTATAGTTTTTGAATCCATAAAGGAGAGTACTTAGACTTCAAAGAATTTGCTGTTAGCAGAAGGCATAAGAAATAGATTTATTTGTCAGTTTTATAGGCCATCTGGAAATTAATTCAAAGGAGGATTTTCAAATTGTTTTTGAAATTAGTGCATTCCACAAGAGCTGCTTAATCAGACCTTTAGTGGTCTGGAGAGAAGTCTGGTTGAGGATTCATTTTGTTGTAAAACTTGGCCACCATATTAAAGACAGTGATAGATATGGTGGCACTAAAATAATGGGAATGTGCCCATATTTGGCTAAAACATCTCTCTTTCTCTCTCTCTCTCTCTCTCTCTCTCTCTCTCTCTCTCTCACTCACACACACACACACACACACACACAATTGTGGATTGAACCCAGGATGTGTAATGAAAGCACTCTGTAAGTGAACTATATCCCTTGCCCATTGTTTTAAAATTTTGTCCTCAAACTTTGATCCTCCTGCTTCAGCCTTCCAAGTAGCTGGGATTGCAGTCCATGCAGCCTTGCCTAGCTACAACTTCGTATGTGACCTAATACAAGACAAAGTGTTCCTTGTTGCAAGGTTGTGTGTCTACTGGAGTGGCTCAGTTCCTCTCTTCTCTCCTGGGAAATATGCTTGACAACCCTAGGTCACTACCTTGCAGACCCCTGGACTCCAGTAGAGCATTGATCTGCCCAGAGTCCCTTAGCCAGGATTTGTATGTATCTCTAAGCCCATGGCTGGGACTGCCGAGCACCTTGGAACCTTAGACATTAGGGCCAACTGCAGCCGCCGGGCAGCAGGTTTTGACTGAATCTGTCTGGACAGGCTGTCTCCAACTTGTGATGGTTTGGCTTAACTGTTTCCAGCTTTATAAGCACTCTGTGGAATTGGGCTTCCTTGGATCTCTGCCCTGGCTATGCCTAGGTGGTATGTGCATCTCCTGCGATGCTCTCAGCCAGCCCCATGATCACCAGGGGAAACACCTGACACCCTCCGCTGCACTGGGCTGCCGAGCAAGGACGTCTGGAAGGGTAGATGGATTCGGTGCCATTTCAACCCACTGTGCTTTCTAAGCTCCACTAAGCTTCTGATGACTTCATGCAGATGTAACACTCCCCCCCCACCACACACACCTTGTCTTTTTTTTTTGCCACACCGGGGATAGAACTCAGGACCTTATGCTTGCCAGGCAGGTGCTTATGCCACAGAACTATCTCCCCCGCGTAACCCCTTTGAAAACTCAGGAGCATCTGTTCCTTAAGCCTTATCCAACCTGCACTTTGGAAGCCAGGATACCAATAGGTGCTTTTTAAGGACTTTATATCCCTACTTCCTCTAGAAGAACAGAAAGGGAGCAAATGGGTGCCTTAGGGTGGCAGTGAGGGTACAGGATGGCTGTGGCCCTACAAGATCCTTGCTGGTGGTCTGGGGGTGTGTTGGGGGGTTTGGAGCCAGGGAAAGTGTGGCTTTGTTGATCCTGTGGTGCGAGCCTGGGCTAGAGGCACTTCTCTCTGGGGCCGTTTCCCTCCTGACCCAGGGGGCAGGGTGGCCCAGTCAGGTCAGTGCACTTGTCTGCAGAGGGTGGGAGCAGGGCTTTTCTCTCTAAGTGATGCACATCGTTTGCTTCACAGCTGCTCACCTCTGCCGTGTCTCTCACTGTGTGTGTGGGAGTTGGCAGGGCTGTCTTCCCGTATGAGTGGTTGGGGGCAGATGTGGCTCTGGGCAGGCAGCTTGCTGGCCCTGACTCTGACTGACCAAGGGCAGCATTTGCGCAGAATGAATAAGTCCAGCCTTACTTGAGCATAAACCCTCTGAGGCTTCACACCCAAGTGTAACAATGGTAGAGACAACACCGACCCGGAGTCCCAGAGACCTGCTCACTTCACAGTGTAGCCCCGAAGCAGCTGTTAATGGCCAGAGCCTCACATTCCCCATCTATAAAATGGCAAAGTCAGACCATTTCTCTAAGAAAGTCAATGTCGTCTTCTTGACAGCTTGTGGTTTTGCTTTGTATTTTTGATTCCCAAAATAAAGCAGGCAGGACGATTTCCCTGTCTTCCTAGGGACACTGACCCCATCCTGGCAAATCCCCAGCCCTGCAGGGACCAGCTGGGTAGGAACAGGCTTTGGTGCCTCAGCTCACACAGTATCATGGAGAGCAGCGTGTGACTCCAGTGAGGAGTGGCCCACCCTACTCAACCTCTTCTCCACCTGGAACTGTCCCTGCAGAGCCTAGTCAGCTGGGGACGAAGTGCGAAGACGCAGGAGGCAGAGGTGCTTAGGAGGGCAGCCGGTACCGAGGCTGGCTCCCTGAGGTCACTTGCTGTAGCAGGTGGGGACATCCATCCCGGCTTGTGCCCCAGGAGCCGGATGAATTAGACGGTTTCTGCACTGCGGCTGAGTTGAGGCCTAGGCACGCCCACACCGGCCTAGGCGTCTGTGGTGCTCACACACTGCACTGCCACTTGGCTGGTCCTCATTCCTCCATCTCCTTCTCAGGTGTCTCATCCAGCCTTGGGTGGCCTGGGGACAGGTGGGACACTCCCTGGGACAGCTGAGAAGCTCCGGGCACAGCAGTTGAGAGCTGTCGTCATTGTTCTGTGCTGATGTGGCTCATCGCGCCACCACGAGGCTCAGGACCTTGGCCGGGCTCCTGTTGGGAATCACAGTATCTAAAGCCACTTTCTCATTGCTGCAACAACCTAGCTGGTGCTGTAGCTTAACAGAGGGGTTTAATTTGGTTCACATTTTGAGTCCATGGTCTCAGCTGGCTCCAAGGGAGAAACGGCATGGGGAAAGGGTCTGGTGGAAGAAAAGGGCTCGCTGCGTGGTGACCAGGAAGCAGGGCAAGCACAGCACAACCAGGGTGGGAGGTTTACCCTTCCAGTTACTACTCCCAGTGACCCACCTCCAACTGGGCCCTACTCCTACCCGCAGGGCAGCTATCTTGACTCCATGACTCAGTTACCCTTCAAAAGCCTGGCCTCTGAGCACTTCAGAATTTGCGAGAACATTCTAATTCTGAACGATAGCCCTGGGGTACTTTCGTGGATTCTTTGCTTTCTACATTGGTTTCCATGGTGAATCATCCAGTTGGTGAATATTGGTTATGTGGTTAAGTTTGAGGCAGTGTGCTTGGAACACATGGTAGTTACTACAGATGCTATTGCTGCTGCTTTCCTAAGTGCCGGGCCCCAGACTAAATGTTATAAGTTTGTCCTTATAGGAATCTTTTCCATTTGAGAAAAAGGGAAACTGAGGCCAAGTGAAATAATCTGCCTAAGGTTACAAAGCTGAGTAGGCCCATCCTGTCACTGGGTAGCACCAAGTGGTTTTCCTTTGGACTAAACCTGTATGTGAGTCATCATTTAGTGAGCGGGCGCAGATGAGACGCCCCCTCCGCAGTCTGCTGCCGTCCGTGGGCTGGCCTGCCTTCGTCTTCCGCAATGCTGCTCACTGGAGCCATTGACCTCTGGACCTCAGCCAGAGCCATTTGTCCTAGGCTGCCCATCTGTAGAGAGGAGTGGAGCTCTCAGCTTCCCTGTGGCTCTTCACATAGTGGATGTTTTGTAAAAACCTTTGCATGGCTCAGCCATGACAACCTGGGGCTGGAGGGGTCCTGGGATCTGTCTTGCTGGAAACCGAGTTGAGGTCTCCAGAGCTGCTGGGGCTCTGTCCTGGTGGCTTGTTCAGGCTGAGTGCACAGGTGACAGCATCGTACCTGCTCTGCGGAGGTACTGATGGGCTAGCACTGCCCCAGGCTGCCTCCTGGCACCCCACAATCATGCCAGAGTCCCTTTCTGTCCTGGTCACCCCACTGTGTTGGACTAGAGGTCACAGTGTTTGGCCATCCCTGTCCCGAAGAGTCTTCTGCTCCCAGAACCACTGCCCAGGCTCCGAGGAAGAGACCTCACGTGTCCTCTTTCAAAGCCGGCCAGCTTGACCCCTCAGAAACATGCTTTTTTCTCCCATATATTGTGTGTTCATGATGGCACCATGGAGTTGCTGTGCACACAGAAGGGTCTCTGTGCTCTACGGATGGATTGTGTCTCCAGCCCAGGCCTTGCACAGAACAGGTAGCACAGCAGAGTTTGTTCACAGCTGCCATCTCAGGCCTTGCTCCTCAGAGCTGGCGTGAGGCTCTGATGCTTTGACTTCTGTGGCTGTCCATGCATCTGGAAGGCTCTAAACCTGAAGCTGGAGGGGCAGAGAAGGTGACCAGCTGGTGTTTACTCAGGCCTACAGGCATCCCTGGGACAGTTCTGGGCAAACGGGGTGAGTTGGTAACCCCAAAGACAGGTTAAGGTGGGGGCTCTTGCAGGGAAACACAGTGCCAACTTCTATATTAAGCTCCGCCCGTCTAATTGGAAGGAAATAAGTGACTACAATCTGGCCAGGAGCCTGGGTTATATTCATTTCTGAACTAACACATTTGTGAAATACAATTTTTAACATGTCTTAGGGAGGAGGGGACCCACAAAGGCAGAAGTATTTAGAGCCATGAGAGCCACAGTGTGGCTCTAGGGAAGACCCCTGCCTCTCAGTGCTCTTTGATGATGAAAAGGAAGAAAAGATGACCAAGGAGAAGATCAAGAGGGCAGCCAAGCATCCAGTGGCTCTCCAGTGATGAGCTAGGGGGGGCCATGGAGTTTAGGAGGTCTGCCAAGTCGTAGATCTTTGATTGGGGCTTGACGACGGGTCTGGCGGGATGTCAGTGCTGAAGCTGCTGCTCGCCCTCCCAGAGAGCACTGGGAGAGATCCTGGTTTTCAGATGTTTCCTCTGGGCTGCGTGGGGGGCAGGGTGGGAGTCTCTATTTGGAGCCAGGGAGTTGATTTAATACAGCTGAGGCCAGGCCCCAGTGTGGAGGCTCAGACTGCAGCTGGGGCCCTGCCAACCCTCTCCCTCTCCACATGTGGCTTTGAAACTCAAAAGTAGAGGGAGACCTGCTGGGGGCCTGGGCAGCAGATGTCACTGTCCCCGCACCGCGCTTCTTGCTTATCTTTTATTAATGGCAGGCACTGCACGAAGGTGGGGGCCGTGCTCTGAGCAGCCCCTCAGTGAGTGAGTGGGCAAGGAGCCTCCCCAGGAGCCATGGGGAGGAGGGAAAAGCATGAATAATACAGGGTGCATCTTGGTGGAGCTTGCTGGCCACCAGGGATCCGGCTATACACCGGAACAAGCACTTTGGATGTTCCTGGTGTCTGTGCTTGGGAAAAAGGCTTTTCTCAGCTCCTGGAGTGAGGCAAGATGGGACAGATGAAGTCACAATGGGGAAGCACCCTGGGGAGGGGTGGCAGAGAGCAGATGGGGTGGGAAACCTCTGACCTGCTCTGGGGTTTGCATCTCTCACCTGTGGGGCTCTGTGGTGTATGATGCTCTGCAGCCCCACCCCTCTCTCTCCTTGCTGGACCTGGACCCTGGGATCTAGAGCAGGGGCAGCCACCGTGTGAGTTAGCCCTGGACTCCAGCCCTCTCAATGGCAGGCTCTTTGTTTAGGGCAGATGCGGGGTACTCAGAAAGAGGATGAACCCTGAAGCTTGTTTTTTGTGGTTCATCCTAATTTTGGAAACTTTTGCTGAAGGCAGGAAGGGGAGACTTGGAAGAAGAAATTTCCCTGGCTCCTTTTCTGCTAAAAATGGTGACAGTACTACATTTCTCCTAAAAATAGCTAGTCTCATGTTGAGGAGGCCACCCATACTGATGAGGGGTGGAGACATCGAGATGTGGGTCTTGGACCCCAGACTGTACTTTCTGGGGGCTCGTGGTGGATGTTTTCTGGGACAGAAGGAAGAAAAGGGGGAAGGGGTGGCGCCATCTTTGACAAGCTCAGCCACTACCTGCCTCGTGTGACTTGTGCATCTCAGGCTCACTTGCTTAGCTGCCAACTGAGTAAATGAGCAACTGAAGCATATCCACACACTTAAAGAACCAGGACACTCTCACCCTTGCCACAAGGAGGATCAACCTTGAGGACAATATGCTGAGCACAATAAGCCGGCCGCTAAGTTACAGATAGAGTGTGGTCCCACATCTGTGTCCCAGGATAGCTGGATTCCAAGAGACAAAGTAGTTGCCAGGAGCTGGGGGCAGCCCGTGACATTGGCAGCTAGCTTGTGATGGGTGCAGAGCTTTACCTTGTGATCATCAAAATGTTCTTGGCCGGGTGATCACAATAGTTCCACAAAAGTGTGAATAAATTTAATGGCCCTGTACTGTATACTTAAAAGTGGTTAGAACAGTACACTTTATGATATGTCTGTTATGCCACAGTTTAAAACATAAATAAGGGTTTTTGACTCCTTGTTGTTGGATTCCCAGTGTGGCATGACTAGTATCCAAATGTCCACTATTCCAGTAGCAATGCTGAGGACAACAATTCAGTTCTTCTAGAAAGAAACAAACTAACTCCTTGCAGTAACTAGAGAGAACCACATGGGAGTTAGGTCCCAGAGTCAAGTTGGGAGCTCTCTGGTACTTAGAGATGCCCCTGGAAATAGCTAAATCTGCTGTCAGACAGGCTCACCCAGCTATGCAGAACTTCCATCCAGGTTTGTAGACTCTACTTTAAATGTAAATGGAAGTCCAAGGTTTGATGGACATTGAAGACTCCTACTACAGGAGAGTGTCAGCATCAATAACTGTGAAGGTGTTGTCCCAAGGGAGCTGTATTCACGGAGAGATGAAAATGTAAGTGAATCAATGGCCTCCGCATTGGTCTCCTCTGAAGACTCTGAACGGCATTGTATCAATGAAACAAGAACAGGCTATTATGAAATAAGCACACTTGGAGGGCAGAAAGTCACTGATAACTTGGAAACTCTGAACTCACCAAGTTAAAGGATCAAAATGTCCTATTTTAATATAAATATATTCATTATATAGATCAGATCGCTTCCAGAGAATTAAAAGCAGGAATTCTTTTTTAAAAGTTAGAAGTGGCTGCCTCTGTGGCACAGGGAAGCAACTGTTGCTTTTCATTATGAAAATACGATAGAATAAAAAAAAAGATCAGAAGAATGAAAAGATGTGACAGAAGCTCCTGAGAGGAAAGAGAAAAATGCAATATGAAGGCAAGCAATGGCACATAGAACCAGCGGAAGTTTCAGGAGCTGAAACACAAAAAGATGGCAGAAGGTTATGATAGAATTAACACGAGAAAATTGCCCTGACTAGAAAGGCAAAAATTCTCACATTGAATGGGTTTTTGTTGTGCCCAGCACATTAAAAGAAAAAGAAAAGTTGTAGACATGTGATTATGAAATTTCAGACAACCAAGAGTAAAGTGCTACTTCTAAAAACTTCTAGAGAAGGAAAGACAGCCAAACAAAAATCCAAGGTCAGTAGTGAGGACCGTGCGGAGACAGAACGTTTGCCCTGGCTGCTGCGTGGAAAGGGTGTTTTCAGCCGTGCAGGAAGGGCTTAGAGCGCTTACCTGCCGTACATCTCTGTTAGCCAAAGCTCCTCAAGGAATGTCACACCAAGGAAGAGGGCCATCAAATGGAGGAGTAAAGAAATCCAGGAGGGAGACCCCCCCCCCCGCAGGAGGGCAGTGACAGTGGCGCCCGGCCTCTAGGTGGGGCCAGAACTGGCCGTCATCGGGGGAAGCAGGAGTTACCGCAGGCACTGTGCTACGTGTGTCGGAAGGTACTGGTGAGCAGAGCTGTCCTCTGTATGAGTCACTGATAACTTAGAAACACTGAGCTCACCTGATTAAAGGATCAAAATGCGCTATTTTAATATAAATATATTCCTTATATAGATCAGATGGCTTCCAGGGAATTAAAAGCAGGAATTCTTTTTTAAGTTAAAAGTGGCTGCCTCCGTGGCCCAGGGAGGCAACCATTGCTTTTCATTATAAACCAGTCTGTGCTATTTTTTTTTTTTTTAAATCATGTTCAGAATGGCTAAGGTTTCTTTTAAGCCACAAAAAGCATCATGAAAATTAAAACAAAACAACTGAATAGGATCCAATTTGCCACCAGAACTTGTTGGGGGAGACTTAGGCCAGGCCTTTATAGCCTCACTAGAGGTGGTACCCTGCCCGCTACAGGCCTGGGGTCACCTTAGGGGAGGCCATGACTGCATCAGCCTCTCAAGTAGGAACTTTCCATGGTATTCTTTTGTTCTGTTTGGATTTACTTTTGGGAAATCAGCTCAGGATCAGTCAACACTAATGGCCTTTGCTCTTATGCTTTATGTGCCCAGATAGTGTGACATTTAGCTTTGCCCAAGAAGCCTTTGTCAGGCCACTGGGGGTCCTTAGGTTTTGGGAGGTCCTACAGACCATGATGCAGGCCTGGTCTCTGCCTATGGGACCGTGTGGAACACCACAAGTGAGCTCAAGTTTGGGGCAGAGCCTGTACTATGAAGTTTCATACAGAATCTGAATAGATAGGAAGCTACAAGTGCCAGCTGGGCATTGGGCATCTGGCTTAACTGGAACAGTCACTGCAGTGCCTCCAGAAAAGGATGATGTATACAGAAATGGGTCCATGTCAGTGAGAAGGGCAAGGAAGGCAGTTGGTGAGCCAGTCATGGGAGGGGAGCCGCAGTGGTTCCCTGGGTATGCAGTGGATTCTCTGTAGAAAGGTTTGAGTGTTGGGTGAAGGGAGAGGGCTGCAAGGGATGCCACTGGGGATGTCTAGGAGAGACAGGCTGAATGGTACAAGCAACAAGTCCCATCTTAGAGAACTACAATGCTCATTTATACGGTGAGCCAACACTGCAGAGATGTGTGTGAGGTGGCAAGGAGCCTGGAGCTCCAAGCAATGGTGAGCAGCCATGTAGGAGCACGTAAGTTGAGCCCCCTGGGGTGTCTTGGCAGGTCTGGTATAGGAGCGTGGTTTCTCTGAAGCCTCAGTGGCATTTGCTTGCATCCAGGGTGGTTGATGGCAAGTTGTGAGCTTGGATTCCTGTGGGGACATTTAGAGAGACAGATGGATTGGAGTGCATACCATCAGCCTCACCTGCCCAGGCTGGTAGAAAGCACAGGGATGGGTCATTTCTGAGCTGTTTGTAGGGGCAGCTCTGTGCTGGGGCTGGTTTGGACCACATTAGGCCTCAGGGGGCTTTGGGATGTGTAGAACCTCTTGCCTGGCACCCTGCCTTGGCTGGCATGCCATATGGGTGCCAGCGAAGTCAAGGCAGGACTGAGGGTTGAGTGTTTTGAGGTGACATTTGGAGCAGATGCCAGCATTCCAGAGGCAAGGCTGCCTGGGAACACAGAGGAGGCAGCTGTTTACATGGCTGGTTTGAGGAAGGCATCTCTTCCCGCAGACACCTCTCCTGCCGCCCTAGCCTACTTAGGGCTGAGGCCTGGAAGCACAAACTTCCCTGTGATCCCTGAGCAGCCTGTGGGCCTTAGGAGGTCTCTAGGCCTGCTGTTGTTCAGCACAGGCAGCCAGCACTCCCTGGGCCCTGCATGCTTTTTACCATGCTATTGGGCATTCAAAGGCAGTCCGTGTCCTGCACCTCACTCTGAGGAAGACCAAGGCAGGAAGGGGCAATGAAGGCATAGTGTGTGCTAGAAGAGAGTGGCCAGGAGTCCAAGAGATAGTGGCATGTGTTTTTGGATGAATTATAAATCCTCAGACCCTCTGCTCTCAGAGCACAGAGACCACAGAACTGGTAGACACAAATGGTAAGACCTGGGGCTGTGAAGAAGCCCAGGGTTTGCACCTACTGTTGGCTGTTGACCACTGAGGCCTGGTTTGTGACTTGGTTCTGCCCTTGAGTCTAGTTAGAATAATGCGGTGCTGCTCCAGCAGCCTCTGAGAGCCTGAGAGCTTGAGGCGTGGCTGGTGGAGCATCAGGGCCAGCAGGGAGTCACACTTCCACACTTTCCCAGTGTTTGAGAGTTTTGCAGGCACAGGCCTCTATTATAGAGCAGAAAGAGAGCAAAGCCCATGAAATGGCACCATGGTGTGGGTCTTCGTTTTAGTCTGGGGTTTTGCAAGGGAACAATACAACATAGGATACTTAATCATAAGATTGTTTTATAATAGTCACCCGAACAATCATATTCAAAGAGTGAAGAAAATCTGTCCACACACTATAAAGGCCAAAGTGTCCAGCTGAGGCCCAGGAGCCCATGGTGATGCCCTGCATGAGTCCAGCTGAAGACCTAGAGCCCAGAGGTCCAGTTGGAGGCCTAAAGCCCATGGCAATGTCTCATGCAGGCCTGTTTCAAGGCTCTGCACTGGAAAGGTCCAAAATCAGTGGTGGAAGCTAGAAAGTCTATGCCAATAGGTGAAGGATCTGTGCTAGCAAGCTGAGGAATCTGAACTAGAGCCAGAAAGTGATGCTCAAAGTAAGAATCAGAGTCCCCATGAGAGCACCACAGCCATCCTCAGGGACAGTGAGGTCCCAAGTTCCTCCAGCGATAAGAACAGCCAAGCTCCCATCAGGAAAGCCAGCATGACAGCCTTCTCCAGGAGACTGAGCTGTGCATCATCTTCCCCTCCAGAGCCAGGAAACAATGTTCAAACTGAAGAACAGAGCTCCTCCAAAGTGAACTGTAGCCATCTTCAGCAACAAGGTCTCGAGCTCCTTCAACAATGAGAACAGCCCAGTGTATCAGGAAAACCAGCATGTGATCTCCTCCAGGAAAACCTACCAGCTCCTAACAGCTCCCACTAACTTCACCAATAACCTTTCTTCTTGTTCAGCTCTGCCCCTTAATGCTGCTGGCAACGATCCTCAATGCCCCCTCTCCCCCTACCAGCACTATGCAGGTTCAGTTCAGTTGGGTGTTACAAGTTGACCACCAGCTGTCAAGCCACCACAGTCTTCTTTGTGTCCCAGTGAAGCTCCCCCATCTGCTGTTTTTGGTGAGAGGAGGCCCATGTCTTGTCCACGTCATGGGTTGAGCCTCTGTTTGTGGACCTCGGGCCAACATTTTGGTCTTGCAGCATCTATGGGGCCTTAGTCAAAGCTGTGGCTGGCTTGGTGGTCTGAGGGGCTGTCATGCATCTCAGACATGATGGTGTGATGGTGCTGGTGGCCATGGGATATGTGGTTCCCAGCAGTGGAGAGTTGTAGCAGTGACAGCAAAGACACACCTATGGCTGTCGTCAAGCCCATTTTTGTCTCGTCATTTGACTAGCACTTGCTGAGCCTCTAACTGATTTGTACAGTGTTGTACACTTCTCAGAGCTGATCTCTGCCCTCAGACTGTGCCTGCTGGAGTTGAAGAAACCAGCCAGGGGTAGAAATCTCCAGGGCAGAACAGAGGAAACTGAAAGAGCTGTCCAAGGGCAGGGTCTGCAGTCCCCAAAGGCCTCTTGGAAAAGGTGACATCTGATCTGAGTCCTGAAGGATGAGAAAGAGCTGGCCAAAGAGCCAAAGCATTTTAGGCAGACTGGGAAGTAGCAAGAAGGCCCGGGCATGTTATGGTGGCCCTGGCAGTCATGGATGAACCCCCTCAGATCCCAGCTCTGGGAAGGCCCGACGGCTGTCTCTGGATTCACTCATCTGCCCTTTTCTGTGGTCTAGGGGAATGCGTCATCCTGCCACCACCCATCCCTCTTCTAATGTGGTTCCAAGGATGCTGCTGTCAGTGCCATCTGCCAAGTATATGGGCCACGTCCTCCCTGATGGGCTGTGGCAATCACAGGAAGCCAGGATCCTGGAAAGGTCTTCAGGATTCTGAGGGGCTACAGCTGTGTCAGGGTTCGTTTTCGTGTCACCCCCTTGATCACCATCTTCCTCATGTATGTTCTGATGTGTTCTGTTTTTAACGCCTGGGACACATGTGAGGAGAAGAGGACACTTGGAGGAAGCTGCAGCCGCCAGGATTGCCTCATAGAGTGCTGCAGTCTGCTCAGCAAAGGGTTTTCACACTTCCTGTGTGCCAGAACCACCCAGAAGGCTGTTAATCATGGCTCTGGGCTCCAGCCTGAGCTCCTGATTGGCATGGGGCTGGCAAGTTTGCATTTCTTCCAGACCATACTTGAGAGTCCCTGGCTTGCCCCAGAGCACTGTGGTGATGTGGAGCCAGCTGAAGACAGGGTCCCCAGAGGGTCTGGAGGGGCTGTGCTCCCTGTCCAGGTATAGTAGAGTCCCCTTGAGGCCATTGGGAATGGCCAAGATTTCTTTCTACTTTTAAGAAGATGCTTCTAGATGCAAGAATCTTAGTGATAAGCACAGAACGTAGAACCCCAAGCCAGCGAACTTAGGGATGGTCATTTTCAGGGCCTGGGAAGATCTTACAGGATGGGGTCCATGCAGATGGCTGCTTTTGAAGGAACATGGGTCCCCAGGAGCCCAGGAGCAGTCCTTGGCTCAGGGTGGCCCAGCCTATGCCCTTGGTTGTTCCTATCCTTGAAGTTTTCTTCAAAGCCAATGAGTGAGCCACTTGAAAGAGTTGCTTGAGTCACTTCGTAGCCACACTTTGCTTTTGACCCAAGTAATGTATCTCCCCAGTCAGTGGTCTTGTGGTGCAAGGCCCCAGTGACCTGCTGAGGGTTCCGTACCCTATGTGTCTGGAGTGCCACACACTGAGAGGATGGATAAAGCTGGGGAGAACACATCCTATTAATGTCACTCTGCCCATCACTGATGATATTCATGGGGTTGAGAGTAGACACCCAAAGCAGGGCTCCCCGGGGGTTGCACCAGAAGCAGCACCCAGACAAATTGTGGGGCCTCTCACGTATGTGGGGATAACATTCCTGGGAGCTCATGTTGTTTCGAGTCTGGAGGATAGTTTAGTTATAGAGATTAGTCCCATGATCCTCTTTGGATAGTTGAGGGACTGGAGCCCAGAGAGGCTATGTGATTGGCCTGCAGTCCCACAGCAAGTGCATGATAGAGGCAGGCCCCCAAGCCTTGCTGTCCAACTCCAGACCCGAGACCCATACTCTGACCTGTTGCACTGGATGACCTCTCTGCTCACTGAAGTACATTTGCAATCTGTTCAAAACACTAACGGGGCTAGGATGTAGCTCTGTGGCAGAGCACGTTCTGGCATGCATGAGGTCCTGGTCTACATTCCCCAGCACTACCAAAAGCAAAACACACAAAAATGAAACAAACGGAAAACAAGCAAATAGATACCAAGTCCTGGGGAGGTTGGTTATTTAGCAGACCTGTGTCCCTGGGACTCAAGCTTGGCCTACTAACTCCAAAATCTGTATCCTTCCTGCTGTCCCCCTTCACCTCTCCTCTGCTGCTGTGGGGCGGTGTGCTGATGAGCACCAGCTCCCCTTTCTCTGCTTTCTGCTCTCTGTTCTCCCACTCTCTCTCCAAGTGTTTGGGCCACATGTGGGTTCCATGCTCATTACTCAGTGTGCCATCCGTGGGCGCACCAGCCAGTATCTTCCCAAGAGGCTCCATTGGGATTTGGGCCACCGGTATGGCAGTTTTGGGTCAACTGTGCCTGGGCAGGAAGCAAGATGACCCACAGGATGATAGCTGAGTGGAGTTTTTATTGTTAGGAGCTTTATTCTAAAGTGGCCTGCCCTTGTCCCAGATGTCTGCTGCCTGTGAATTTGGCCAAGCCTGGGCCTGAGTTGGCCTGAAACGAGTAACTATATAAGGAAAGTGGCTCAGTTGTCCATGGGACACCTCCAGAGCCTCCCGGATCCCCAGGGCTGACTGTAGGGTTGAGTCTCATGTCATTATGCCCACATGACCCACCCTCCTGTTGTTCTACACATCAGGGTTTTCCTGCGCTGCCTCTGTTGGCTGTCTCAGTGCATTCCTGTGGGTGTTTAAAGAAGCCTTGTGTGGCTGGAATGGAGATAAAACCCAAACGGATGGGCGTCTGATGGGTACCAGTGGCCATTGGTGTGCCTGGCTCATTTTCAGGCCTTGAGGGACTCTGGGTAGGATGGGGTTCAGAAGTTGTTTGATTTATATGCTGGTGGGAGCTGCCTGGGCAAGCAGAGATCATGAAGGTGTAGATTGGAGCCTTGCAGAAGATGGTGGAGTCAAAGCAAGCCAAAAATAAGAGTTTGTCCTTCCATGCCCTTGGCTGTGTGGAGACCAGGAGAAGACTTGGTGATACACTCCAAGACATGCAGGGTTGTGCATGTGTACCTTAGTATGTGAAGCCACTGCCCATCTGAGAGAGCATGCTGAAATTGGGGAGATCTGAGTTTGAAATGGCTGTAGAAGAGAAGAAAGAAGAAAGTGAGATAAGGATGAGGGGTAGAGACAGACGAGAGTAGGAAATGGCCTGACCTGATTGGAGAGCTTTAGTCACCCCTCTGCTCACCAATCCAATCACCATCCACCCATCTGTCCACATATCTGACCATCCATCCATTATCCATCCAACCATCCACCCACCCATCCATCCATCCATCCATCCATTATTCATCTATCCATCCTTCCTTCCATCCATTCATCATCCATCCATCCATCCATCCATCTACCTACCTTTCCTGTCTATGCTTTTATCTACCTACCTGTCTATGAATTCATCCATCCATCCTACCTTGCCAACTTCATCTATCCACCATTTATGCACCCGTGTATCCATCTACCCACTTTACATACTCATCTGACCACTCATCCACCCGTGCATTTGTTCTACCACCCATCCATTCTTTTAGTTACTAATCCACCTACCCATCTATCCATTCACCCACCTTCCTGCACACCCACCCACCTATAAACCCACCAATCCACCCATCCACTCACTACTCATTCACCTATATGCCCATCCATTTTCCTACCTGCTCCCCTCCCAGTGCATTTTTAAATTGATGACCTACTATATGTTAACCATGTTCATTTAGATCCCACCTAAGAGTAGCCACCCCTCACTAATATCTCCCTTTGTACTCACAGCCTGATAATGCCCCTTGGCCCTTGTAAACCCTGCTGTGTTTCTGCTTGTTTCTTATTTATTTTTATTTATTTTTTATGTTATTTAGTACAGGGTCTCACTACACAGATGGGCCTTGTAGTGATTCTCCTGTTTTCAGCCTCCCAAGCACTGGGATTACAGGCATGCACTACCATGCCCAGTCTCAATTGCCATCTCAGTGTGCCTCAGGGACGGGGCCAGCATGGCATGCTGGGGATTGAACCCTGGTCCCTGTGTCTGCCTAAGCAGGTGCTTTAATCTACTGAGCTATCTGGCCAGCTGTTTCTTTCTTCTTATCATCCACTCAGAGCATATAAGCTCCTTCATTCAAGACCATGGTTGCTTGTCTTACCTGAAGCTTTCCTTGAAATATGGCTCTTTTTTCTAGACTGATGGAAAGGTTACTATGGAACTCCATGTCCCTGAAACTAGATTGCCTGGCATATACCTAGAGTAGCTGAGGTGGAGAGGGAGTCATTCCTAGTAAACACCTTTCGATTGTGCTGGAGTAAGGAAGAATGACAGGGAAAGAGAGAATGCTGGGAACAAGTCTGTGGGTGGGATACTTTCCCCCCAGGACTGATGTTAGCCATGTGACTTGGGACAAGTCTCTTTCGTCTCTGAGTCTCAGTGTCCTTGTTTATCAAGAAATAAGCTACAAATAAGTCTCTCCAGTTCAATCCACACGTAGCTACTCTTTGTGGTCTGTGGCACATGGTTAGTGGGTGACAATCTTCCTTCTCCTGCTTCTATAGATCTGAAAATTTGCCCAAGCCTTCTTGCTGAGTTGGAATGGCCAGAGCCAGATACCACTTGTGGATGACACAGGACTCCTGTGCCAGGACATCCTGTGCTAGGTGATAAACAGCGATAAGCAGCCTCTGGTTTTTCTGGCCACTGCTTTCTGGCTCCATGTTTGCCCTTGGTCTCCTAGTCTCCAGGGTAGGACAGAGTAGAGAAAAGCTGCTACAATGCTGGAGGACAGAATGGTTAGGAGTCCACATGGTGCCTTGCTGGGGTCCCTTTGGCTTGGACTCTGTGCAGCTGTGTGCATGTTGGTTATGAGCTCGCAGAGAGGGTGGAAGTGGGCTGAGCAGGCATAGGCACAGACACAGGAGGTTGGGCTGTAGGAGACTGGGCTCTGGGGAGCGCTGCAGTGCTGGGGGCCACAGCCATTTAATCAACTGAATTCCCACTTCCCTCTCCTGGACTCCATTTATTACCTATTAAATAATTATCTCATTTGGAAAGTGTTTCTTAATGTAGGGCAG
The DNA here is from genome assembly GCA_004027915.1 of Capromys pilorides. Classification (NCBI taxonomy): domain Eukaryota; kingdom Metazoa; phylum Chordata; class Mammalia; order Rodentia; family Capromyidae; genus Capromys; species Capromys pilorides. The sequence continues at coordinate 27,889 of PVKN010000202.1, read as the reverse complement.
ACTCCATCCCTGGGGCCATGTGTTTTGCAACGAGCTGTCTCCTGCGTGCGTGTTCCAGGCTCAGGCAGGACCCAGTGTTCTTGCCCTGGCAGGGCCTCCTCTGGAGCCAGGCTTTCCAGAGGCATCTGAAGCTGGGTGATGCTTCCCCACGCCCCAACAAGGCCTGGATAATAGCTTCATTACAAGGATTGTCTCAAATAGTCTTCTAAAGAAGATTGCCTGGGGCTGAACTTCCTGAGTTACTCGTTATTTTCTGGGACTTGGTCCCAGAATCCCTAAAATACCTCACAACCGAAAGTGGGAGGGGCCGGGTCAGTTTTACAGGTGAGGCAGGGCCTGGCAGCAGCTGGGCACTGGGTGGGTCACGGAGGCAGAGCCCAGGTCTCCTGCCCAAAGGATCAGGCTTCCTCCTGGAATGTGACTGGCATCTAACCGTGGCCCCTTGCCTGCTGTAGCGCAGGGGCTGCTGGCTGACCCGCAAGGGCTCAGAGCTGTGCGGAATGAATGCAGTTACGTCTTGAAATACTGCTGCCAATTATTCCCCTACCCCTTGAAAAATGTGGAAGTTTTCTGGAACATGTGCAGACAATGCTGAAATTACAGAAATGGATGCTTTGCCCCACCCTGTCTGTTCCCCAGAGGTCTGGCAGTGGCCTGGCAGGTGCATGCCCTCCTGTCCCGTCTCACCTGAGGCGGGTCGCCATTCCCACTTGTCTTCATCATTGGGTCCTGAGACTCCCTCATTCCCCCGCAAACCATGCCTTGCAGCGGCCTATGCTCAGGGTGGTTGTCAGCACCGATTTTTAGACGCTGTAGGGTCTCCCCAGACTTGATTGTCCTTTAGGATTCTGGGGGTGGAACTCAGCAGCAGCTGCCATGACTTGGTGTAGTCGGGAGTTTCTCTGAGTGTGTGTTTGCATTGAAGGAGGAACAGTCCGGCTGTACAGAGCTGTAGGGAGTATAACTCGGGCCAGGTGCTAGGGTGGGGGTGTTAAAGGTGCATGAAGGAAGGGACAGTGGGGATGAACCTGTGGCACATGAGTGGCTGTGGGCTGTCTGTGTCATTGAAAGTTCTGTTACTGTGTTTTTCTTTGAAGACAAAAGATTTTTTTTCTTCCCCTAAACAAAACCCTCAGCATTCAGGTGTAGCTGCAGTAGAATTAGCACTTTATGACTAAAAAAAAGCATGCTTTGGGTTGCAGTTTAGGCACTCGGTCTCTGACAGGTTTGCCATCACTGACCTGGGGTGATTTATTTAGCTGTGAGAAAACCTTATGTGGAAGAGGCTTATCAGACGAGGCTCACTGGGGAGCCTCTGTTAATGGGGAGCTATCGAGGCCTTTATAGCATGAAGGGGAGCATGGGAGGGGACACAATAGTGAGCAAGAGGCCTGGCAGGTCTGGCGACCTGGCTCTGCCACTTGATTTCCTGAGGCCAGGACTGCTCACCCCATTTCTGGTACAGGAGGGACTAGGAGAATTAGAAGTATTCATTACGGTGCCAGATGCCGTTGGTTGAATGTTGATGTGTAAACCAATGGGGCCCCACGACTCTTACTTCTGCTCCTAACAGCTATCCTGCATGGTCAGTGACTGGGTCTCTGCCACAGAGGCTTCATTGCCCCACTTCACAGATGAGGAATCTGAGGCTCCTTATGGAGACGAAGTCACCGAGTCTGACTGGTGGAGCCTGAGTTGCACCCACCCTGGGTCATCCATGTCTGTGAAGCCCCAGTATACCAGAGGCTTAGGCAAGTATAAGAGTACAGTGCGCGTTGGTAGGAGCCGGGCTAGCTCCAGGCAGGATGCGGGGAGGAAGGTGCCTTGTGCAGCCTTGCTCTTGGCCAGGACCAGCTTCCCTGTGACTCAGCTTTGGGTGAGGATGATAGGAGTGGCGGTCCTGTAGCCGGAGGCCAACCCCCCTGCAGCCATCAGTGTTCTGTCAAAACGTTACTTTAAAAAAAAAAATCTAACTGGTTCAGACCCCCAAGTGTGGCCTATGCTTGGCTCCCCTGGGGTACTTGGTGAGGCAGTTTGTTGATTGCCACAGCAAGGATTAGTGCTCCAAAGCCAATGCCAGTCTCCTCCCTTGCTGACCCTGGGGGAGCTAAGGCCTGCTGGGCTGAGCCCCTTTGTTACTTCAGATGAAAAAGGCATCCACCTGATGGGCCTGAGGCCACCCGCTGTGGAAAGGTAACTTCCTGCCTGCACGCTAAGTGCTCAGATGCCCGCCAGCAGCCTGTGCACCCCATAGGCTCATTACCCCTTGACCATGGAGGAGCTGCAGAGCTGGGCAGGGATTGTGTCTGCGGGCTCTGGCAGCTCAGTGGATTTCAATGAGATGATCGCTTGTCATTTTTTATTAATGAGCAAGTGCCTGATTCATTATACATCTGAGGGGTGAACCACCCCAGATGGGGAGGAAGAACGCAGAGGCACGCAGCCTCCACGGAAAGGGTGAAGTGGCCCCTGTGTGCATCTTTTCCTCTTTCTTCCTGAAGGAAATAAGGAAGAAAAGGGGCCCGGTTTTGGCAAGTGTGGCTTGGGTGATGGGCTGCATGTGTGATGGTGAAGTGGGGGTGGGCTGATGAGGAAGAGAAGCAACCCTGCAGAGAGCAGATGTCTAAGCAGGGGGCTCCCCAGGAGCCCTGCAGTGAACCTGGGCTGAGCCTTGGACAGGAGCGTTGGTTCATGTCGGTGCCGTGAACAACTGTCTCCAACTGGAGGTGATCTGTCTTCCAGGCTACCAGGTCCCTCCTGTGCGCTGGGTGCTGGGAGAAGTGCTGGGGACTTGGTGATCCCTGCTGCCTGTGAGTGCCTGGGTTATGTCCCTCTCACTACTGAAGTGGCCGTGTGGTGCCAGAAATTCCTGGTTCCTGGTGGGTAAGATGTGCTGAGCAGCACCTCACAGGCTGTCTCCCGTGGGCTTTGGTGGGGAGGCAAGGACCGTGGTAGCTGGAAGCCCTTGGCAGCTTGGTCCTGAGCACTTAGTGCACAGGTGGGATAGCTGTGGTGGGCAGGTGAAGCGGGCAGGCCTATGCCTTCTCGTAGCGTTCAGGAAGTGCAGAGTGTTTTACTCATCACTGTGTGGAGCAGGCACTTGGAGATGCTGGGTGAGTGAGAAGGCGGCTGAGGAGCCAGGGAAGGTTAAGGGTGGTCTGGCTGAGGGGGCCCAGGCCTGCAGCTCACCCGGCTTGGTGCATGGCTCCTGTTGCGCTTTATGCTGTCACAGCCAGAAGGTAAAGCTCACGTCTCTTCTTTCACTCTCTGCATAGAGGCAAGTGGAGGTTCCCCAGCTGCCTTCCAGGAGCTGTGGTGTGGAAGTGAGAGTGTATGAGCATGCAGCCAAGTGGCTGGCATCAGCTCTGCTACTTCCTGCTGTGAAGAAACTGGAACGAGTATTGACTGTTCACCTGTGTGACCAGCATCTGCTTTATAGGACTTTCTGATGACAGGAGGGCCTAGAAGTAGCCACTGTGGGGATCCGGCCCTTAGCATGCTGCTGAGGCTACTTGTAACTCCAAAGTGGAGGGCCGCTTCCTGCCTCAGTGACAGGCCAGTGGGAAGACCGCATGCCTGCTGGGGGATTTAGAGGAGCCACCCAGAGCCCCAGAGGCATAAGGCCTGAACTGAATTCCCGAGTTCCTACAGGCACTTCTTGGGCTTTGTGTGTTTGCTGTACCCCAGCCGTCGTGCCTCTGCCAGGTGCCCACACTGACTCTGGCTAAGAACTATCTGACCTAGTCCTTGCGTGCCTCTTCCCAGCTGCATCCCCACCCCAAGCCCCGCGATTACACAACCTGGGTCCCTCTCTGCTTTTATGACAGAAGGTTGCTTTGCTTCAAGGGCTAGGACACAGCGTGAGTAACACACAGTTCTTTATTCTGTTTGAATCAAATGCTCAATGGCTTTCAGTCTGCTTAATTACTAGTATTGTGTTTTTAACATTGAGGTTTAGACTGCAAAAGAACAGAAACTTAGCCACATTGTGGGTCGCCCTGGCAGTAGCAGGGCTAATCTGGAAACCTACCCGTGTTATGTTACATGATTGTTTTTTTTTTTTTTTAATGGGTGGAAGGCATTTGAGTTCCAAATCACTGATTTATAAAACTTTGAACTTTGGGAACACCACTCAGTTGTACAAGAGAACAGCCTGTGTTCAGATTGACATGTCCCGGGAAAGGCACAGATAAGCTAAGCCATAGCCACAGGCGATTGCGGCCTAGCTGCAGGAGGAGGAAGAATCCTGCTCGGAAGGAGTGGAGATCAGGAACTCAGGATGGGCCTCGGACCACAGGCCCGTTGGTGGGTGCTGTGTCCCTGGGTTAGCAAGGGCCAGGGGAGAGGCCAATTTGGTAGCATACTGGCCAGTATGTGTTGGGGCGTGTGGTGGTGGCTGGAGAAATAGACTGAGAAAGGTGGCAGGAATTGGACTTGAACACCACCTGCTACTTTTAGGAGCCAGAGAAGGCCTGGGCAGGTGAGGTCCAAGTGTGATCCCAGAGAAACAGGCTCTGAGTGGTTATCCCCAGGGCCTGCTCATCAAAAGCAGGAGAGCTGCTTCTGGGAGCTTGACCCCAAATGAGGCTAGCCTAGGGTAAGAGCCTGGAGGCCGGGAGTGGCTAGGGATTTTTGTTTACCTGGTATCTCTGGTACAGGTTCCACCAGGGCCAAACCACCCAAGCCAATCTACTCAGTGGCTTCAGGGATGGGAGTCCTGCTCTGTGCAGACTGGGTATCTGGGATGGAGGGGTGTGGTTTGGAAGTGGGCTTCCTGGAGGTGGCTTCCACTCTGCTCCCCTAAGACAGAGGTAGATGCAGTGCCGTCTTTGGTCCCAGGGAGGCATGTCAACTAATGAGAGGGAATTCCTGCCAATCTCCCCATGTTAGCGTCTTATCATTGGGACAAAAATACGTAAATAATAAACTTCGAAGGAAGAAACAGTTGTTATGGCTCCTGGTTTGAGTCCTCGGCCTCTGGCTCTGGTGCTTTTTGAGCTATGGCGAGGCGGTGTTTCAGGGCAGGAAGCACCAGGCAAAGGTCGGCTGCTCACCTCTCGGTGGCTGAGAGAGCAAAGAGAAAGAAGGGCCAGGACCCCAAAGTCCCCTTTGAGGACAGGCTCCTGGTGACCCCTTCATTCCTCTGGGCCCCTTCTCTTGAAGGTTCCACCACCTCTCTACTGGGGACCAAGCCTTTAGCATATGGACTTTTGGGGGACCTGTCAGATCCAAGCCACAGCACCCCTCAAGGCAAAGATAGTCAGCTGAGCGTCGTCACTGGGCACAAGAGGCCTAATGTGGAGTGAGCACATTTTGGGACGAAGTCTCTCTTGTGACTGTTCTGGGTCCCCAAAGCCACCCTTTCTGTGGGCCATTCACTGCTGGGGGCTTTCCAGGGGCAGTTTTTTCCATCTTGGTACAGTCCTGCTCTGGAGGAATGACAGGGAAGGGAGAGTGACAGAGAAGGGAGGACAATGCTATTAGGAGATTCTGCCCTGAAGGCCTCACCCACCTCTGTGCATGAGTAGCACTGGGGGTTAGGGAACCTGTACAAGGGCAGGGCAGACTATAGTTAAGTTCAGCTTGAACTTCCAGAATATTCGAGTGTGTGACCACTGTACATTTGGGGGCCTGAGAATGGCCATGTGTCCTACCTAGAGAGGAACCATTCTGGGTTTCTGGGTTCTTCTTTGCAGGTAGCTGTCAGGCCAGTGTATGGTCTCCTCCCCCAATTGTCTCTTCCTGTCTGCCAGGAGGGCTACAGCCTGTCAGGCTCTACCCCTACTGGGCCTCACCCCTCCGCCCACTACCCTGCCTGAGGAAAAGTTTGGCTTACACCCCCTGTTTCCTTTCTGTGGCCTTTGCGGTGTCATCTGAGGCAGTACCACCCAAGAAGGGGATCTGCTTTTTCATTTTGCTGACCCAGGAGCTGTGGGGATGAATTTTCTGTGTAATCAACGAAGACAAACCCCTGACCCCTTTCCAACCTCATGGCCTCAGGGAGCATCTCTACCCTGTGTCTGGTTTCACCACCCCCACTCCATCTGTCCCAAGCTCAGAGCTGGAGCTGCACTGGATGTATATTTCCCTTGCTCCTTTGGCTGAGGTGTGGCCACAGTGCTTTGACATCCAGGAAGGACCACGGAAACTTTTTATCTTATAAGAGCCCCCTCCCAGTCTCCTGCCCCCTTTGAAGGAAGTGTGTGGTGCTTTGGAGGCTGTGGTTGGGCTCCTACAGTAGTATGTCAGATGGGGTAAGGCAGGGATTTGGCAATAGTCATGGGGTATGAAGAGTGGGACAGGACTGATCAAGACTTGAGAGGCAGGTGCCATTTCTATTGGAGCTATCACCCTGGTTGGGCCTTTCCTCCTCCTCTTCCTGTTTTGGTATCACAATCTAGCATCTTGTATTTATGTTAATGTCATTATTACTTAAGGATCTGTCTTTTGGGGACAGATGAACTATTTGTCATGCTCTTAGTGCCTTGAGGTCAACTAGGAAAGAAGGGTACAGAACATCACAGGGATGGGAAGGGACAAAGATGACAGTGACAGCGATCCCCCATTCCACTCTTTTATGCCTGCCCCACCCCTAACAGAAAACACAGCATCATTCCTGCTAGCGTGATCTCCCAGATGGTCTTGGCTGAGCCACCGACCTCCTTGCCAGTGTGTAGTGAGGCGCTAGCCTTTGGCTTGATTGGTGGTCCTTATACTCAGGGACTTGTACAACCCTTCTCCCTGTGGCAGGGAAGGGTTATGTAGGGGACAGTTTTCATGCCTGATAATCTTTGCATATTTAAAACACAAAATTCCATTAATGACATTTCAAGCTGTGACCCCTGCATGTGAAAGGGCCGAGTGTCACTGGGAACCACACTGGTGTTGACAAGAGGCTGCAGGAAGGCTTCTCAAGAGGGTGGGAACAATGACCTGGACTTAGTCCTGTCTCCTCCAACGCCTGTGCACCTTGGGCAAATCACTGTCCTTTCCTGGAGAGTGTTTCTCCCTCTTACCCTGCAGACCCTCTAGCCCTGATGGTCCCTGCAGTTCCACTCACAGCCTATGGTCTAGGGTCAGGAGTTTGAAGCTCCTTGACCCTGAGCTCCAGATCCCTTTATGGAACAGGTCATTGCTGATCACAGTGCCTGTAAGACATTCACTCGGTCTGACCAGGGTGAACCCAAGTTACTTCCAGGCAGCTGTGTGCTCTCCAGCAAGGTCCAGCCAGCCTTTGCCTTTTGGAGACAAGGAGCACGCCTACTCCTCAGGTCTCAGCCAGGTCCTCAATGATTCATGAGCCCCGCCTCCTGCACAGCCACTCAAAGTTGGCTCCTGCTGTTCTGCTAGCTCCGGCGAGGGCCTGACTCCGCCCACCACCCGGAGCACTATTGCCTCCTCCTTCCCCAGCTCTGGGTAAGTTGACGGAGAAAGGTTGTTTTTCCTGCCTCACTTCAATTGGAAATGAGGCAGCAGCTATGTTTGCACAGGCCTGGCCCACAGCTCTCTTCTTCTGCAGCCATTCTCCTTGTTTGGTAGAGCCACGTTTGAAGCTAGTGAGGAGAGGAGAGCAGGCAGAGGCAGGGGGCTCAGGGCCTGGTGCTGGGTGGGCTGGACGGAGGAGCGAATGAGGAAGGGAAGCTGCGGAGGGAGGGCGTGAACTGGGTGCGCAGAGATGCGAGGCAGGCGCGGGCTTGGGAACAAGAAAAGGAGGCCCGCAGAGAAATGCGGAGCAAGAAAGTTGAGCACAATCCGCTGCCTAGGCTGTCGGGGAGCAGCGGGGAAGGAAGTTCGCACTGTCAGCCACAGGCTTCCTCCTGGCTCCGCCACCCATAGATGTGCTCTGAGCCTCTTGAACTCTCAGGGTGCCAGTGAGAACTTTGAACCTCTCATTTCTTCTGAGATCCGGCAAGAGCCAAGCTTCTGAGAGCTCATGCTTCGCTACTGCAATTCCCTGGTGGTCTGAGCATCGAGGAGGACTCCAGACAAGAATCTTTATTGTCTGCCGAGCCCGGCTCAGAGTTACTTAGAAAAACATGTGCGTTAAAACTGAGCTTCCCTGGGGACGATGCTGTTTTCACATGAGGAACGAATTTGGGGAAAGTTGAGTTTGCGAGTGAAGGAAATAAAATCACATTGAAAATGAATATTCTAGAGGCTTGGTAAAAATCGCAGACTTCCTTTCATGAGTCCTGTCCTTTTTACCATCCTTTTGAATCTTCCTTATTTGGGCCTCCTGAAGGCCCGTTCCAGCCCTGCTTCAGAGCTTCCGAGGTTCTAAAAGTGGGGAGACTTGTTCTGCTGGGAGCTGATGCTGCCTGCCACAGGGTCCTTAGTGTCTCTGGTGTATGGGAAGCCTCACCTGCAGGAGGTATGTTGCTTAAACTGTAGGGACAGGTAGGGGCAGGCAGAAGGTCCCTGCCCTCCTTAATTGGGTTGGCTCCTGGGTCATTCAAAAACAAATTTAAGTACGTAGGTGATGTCTTCCTTCGTGTCTGCAGTTGGAAAAATGGTGGCAGTGGCAAGTGCTAATGGAGAAATAGGACAGGTGGGGCAGTGTGGCTGGAAACCCTAGGTGGCAGATAATGAGGAAACAGAATTGCCAGCTGAGCTGGTACTATCAAAGGGGAATGGGCCCACTTAGAGCCAGCAGCCCTGTGGCATGTCAGGAAAAGGAGGAGAGGAAGGCCACTGCTCCTGGACTGTGCAGTAGGCAGGGGCCATGCTGTTGGGGCCAGGACAGAGGGAGTCCCCGTGCTTAGGAAAATGGGAAGGACGTGACAGGCTGTCCTGTGACTACCTCGCTGTAACTGCATGTGCAGACAGGCCTGGAGGGCTCAGGTGGAGGTGGGGAGGCTGCTGAGGAGACTCTTTTTGGACTTGGGGTTGGTGAGAGTGGCCTGGCCTCAGTCAGCAGGGCAGTCCCACTGTTGGGGAGAGTAGGGATGGCTGTGGTCAGGGGACTGGACCTGGAACAGGGCTGCTGATACAGCCAAGTAGGGTGCACAGCTCAGCCTCAGCTATTCATGGTTTTTAAACAAATCACAGTCTACACCTCCCAAACAATTCAGGTCCCCCCCCCCACCCACACACAGCCAGCCCTATCACAGATTTTTGAAGCATGAAATGAATTTTGCTGGCCCCCGCCAATAGGATCCTTCCTCTAGATATTGGATTCTATGCAATGGCTATAATCCACCCAGGTAATGAGGAAAAGCTACACCTTCCTCTTGGGCCCAGCATTCCTCTTGCTGATTTATGATATATTGGTTAAAATAGTAAACTGATAGCAATTGCAAAATCATCATCAATCACCAGCTGTGCTGCTTAAACTACAGAAAGGTTTTTAAAAGTAAGGTGCTAGAGGCCAGTGCAGGAGTACTTTGGCATCCCAAAAGCATATAACATCAGTGAAATCAAATCTCTGTGTTCTGGACACAGAGGCCCAGAGTAGCTAAGGTTACTAAGAGAGGAAGGAAGTACATGGAGACACATTCCCCAAGGTCAAAGGACATCCCCTCTCAGGCTCGGGACTGTCGGGGGCTTGTCATGCTTTCTAGCTGGCGTAGTATTCTGTTTCTCTTTTTAAGACAGTTTTGAAAAGTTTTTGCATGCCTAATATGTAAAAATGTTGGGCTAGAATGTAGTAAGCAATTGTAAGCGAAGTCTGTAGAAAAACCTGAGAGCTGGAGCACAAAGCCACCAAGTGTTAGCCGGTGCTGGAGATACCGAAGTTCTTACGGAAAAAAACAAGGATTGCAGCATTGTTTTTATGCAACTGTTTAAGTCTGGATGAGTGATTTTGTGGCCGTCCTTGGTTTAAAAGAAAGCATTTTCCTCTGCTGAGTGAGTGAGGCACCTGTAGCGCTCCTGTCTTGTGCCTCGATACTTTATAGGTAGGGAAACTAAGTGTTGGGAGAAGCAACCGCTTGGCTCAGGGCTCCTATAGAGTTGGAAAAAGAGATTGGAAACATGCCTGACCTTAGTGTAACTTACAGTAACGCCTGCCAGACTTGAACTTCACAGCTAGCATTGGCTCACTCTGTGCCATCTTAGCACTGACTTGTCATTAGAGGGTGAGGCGTAGAATCCGCAGCTCTTGACAGCCATAGCAAGACTGGGTGGATGCCACAGCCCGGCTTCTGCAGTGCTAGGTAGGCCCCATCTCCTGGAGTGACTCCTGTCCCCGCCCTTGTGGGATGTGATTTTCCACAAGCCACGGAACTTCCCTGAGCATTATCTTCTCCCTCTGCGACACACGAGACTTTTCTGCCTGAGCCTGCCAGGCGGCAGGCATGAGATACCTGCAGCCCCTAGGCCCACCTGCAGTTTGGAAAGCAGCTGTCTGACACCAACCTGAGTCCAGATCCGGGACTGCACAGAAACTCAAAGTTAGATAAGAGATGTGTGGGAAGTCGCGGGCCACTCAGGATTTCAGACACAGCCTTGAATGCCAGGATTACAGAATTGAAGAAAGCAAATCCCAGGATGTGGATGGACAGTTTGGAAAGAGCCAGTTCTGCACCATATCATAAAGTGCCCGGTAGAAGCATGAGAACAGACAGCCTGTTCCTCACCAGGAGGGATGACTGGACGGCACCATTGGCTCAGGTAACTGTCCCCAAGAAACCACGGCCAGGGTCCCCAGCACAGAAACCATAGGAGCCGCCTTTCTCTAGGCTTCTCAAAGATAGGGCTGTGTGCCTTGTGTGTTCTTCCTGCCTTGAGCTGGGTGGCAGACACATCGTGGGTGTCTCAGGGCACCTTCAGGGTGGAAAGTGTGCCTTGGAACCTACGCTCACACACGCCCAGGTCCCCTCCCACCTCCCAGGCCCTACGGCTCTGTCCTGACCCCTGGCTGGCCACACCTTGCTCCACAAGGAACTTTTCTCTCTGTGCATTGGGCTGTTGGACCGTGGGTGCTAATCACAAGCTGATCTGTGCTCTTATAGGCGCGGTGGCAAAGGACGTCTTTTGTTCTTGTTAGAGTAGCTAACCTCTAAATCTATTTAATACCCCTTCCCTGGTTGTCCATCATTATGACACATGATTTTCCAAAGGATTTACTATTAGTTAGCAGCACAGGGCTTTCTCCCTGGGGTAGCAGCTACTTGCAGTGAAGAAAATGCATGTTCAATGTAGCAATTTGTCTTTTTTTATATATTTATTATAAGAGTAAATGAGTTATTGTTGGAGACTTCAATATTATTGCAAATTAGGTGCCGCAGACAGAGCTGGGCCCATTTATTATGTTTCTCAGCTCCCGCAGCAAGCACACCAGTTCGGAAACCAGCTGAGAGTTCCGGCCCTTCCCAGGGTTAGCGTGGAGAGGTCCATGGAGTCTGCCTGTGACCACAGTGTCATACTGAGCCATAGGCTGAAGATAGTGAGAACCACTTGCATAGGCAGGCGAGAGGCTTGAGGGGAACTCAAAATCTGTCACTGTACCACATGTGTTGCTGGTGGAGTCAGAGGGCCTGGAGGAGGCACTGGCACCCCCAGCTCCAAGCTGTGGTCACAGAGCTAAGGTGGGTATAGCTCAGTGTCCAGAGATACACCTCAGTCATGCCCTTACTTCCAGGAGGCTGTAGTCCAGTGCTGAACCCCCAAGAGGCAGTGTAGTGAAGGGAGTTTGCAGCCAATAGAGAGCATCCTTGGGGGTGCCCTGGCTGAGAGCTGCCTCCTCCTGGGCCTGTCCTGTAGCCACATGCTTGGACTAGAGGTGGACAAGAGGGCTGCAGGACACAGTGTGCAGAAGCCAGACAGATGACCGGCAGTGAGGAGGCACCTGGCTGGACCTTGGAGCGCGGCCACCGATACTGGTAGGCAAGGGTATAGCTACAGGTAACAAAACAGCCGAGAGGGAAGCGGTAGCTCTGAGTCACCTGCCGCTTGCAAGATGGTGGATGAGATGTTCAGCCTTGGCTCTGATCTCAGTTTCTCCTCAGCCAGAAATGGGCTGATGACCCGTAAGCAGCGATGGCCTTCCTGGACCTCTTCTTGCCATGGCGTAAGCACAGCGCTGTGCCCACTTATTCAGCTACTCCCCAGCAGGTTTCTCTCTCGAGATAAGCTGAACCCAAGCCCTTCATTAGTGACATCATTCGACTACAATAGTGAAGTCATGTCCCCAGTCTGCCACCCAGAAAGATCCAAGGCTGTTTTTGGAACCTTCTTCTCTGTGTATATGTGATCTATAGGACAAGGCGCACACACATGTTACAAAAGGGGATAATATACTTTTGGGGGGACGATGATATTTCCATGGACCAGCCTCTTGTCATGAAAGTCCTTCTACAGCTGCGGTTCTCAAGCTCTTTGGTTTTAGGACTGCTTTACACTGCCACATTAGTGAGGTCTCCAGAAAGCTTGTTTCAGTGGCATCTGTTGACATTTACCATTTTAGAAGTGAAAACAGAAACATAAAGGACAGTTTAAACGCATTTAAAAATAATTAAACCATTTTTGGTTAAACAAAAATAGCCTATTTTGTGAAAAATAGTTTCCAAAACAACAACAGAAATTTGCAAAGAAGGCATTCTTTCCCAGCACTCCCCCTCTTTTTCCTGTCTGGCTTGGAGGAGGTGGCATTCGCCTGTCTTTTCCGTGACCAGTTGCCTCACAGCCTCTGGCATCACTCACTGTTCACACTGCAGAGAAGAATGGAAAAAGGCGGGTACTGTCCTTGTGGAGAGTTTGGCTGTAGAAACCCTGACATTTGCTGGGGAAACGTCCCAGTCCTCAGACGCTACTTAGTTCTCTGTTTAAATGCTCATAGGATGTTTCTGACCTTTCCACCAAAGGCTGAGCCAGGAGTACCCTTCAGCCACCACAAGCTCCCTGGGCTGCCTCACAGGACATCTGTCCACAAAGCACCTGTCCCACCTCCATCACTGTGACAAGGGACCCATGTAAAAGCTATGTTGTTTGTAGCTTGTCATCACTGACTGACAGCATTTTCTTACTTTTCACTGTTAGGGTAGGAAATGTGTGGGACGGTACTGAGTGGGTGGGGAAACATTGCCTAAGTCCCATAGGATGTTCTTGGCAGAGCCACATGTCTGAAATCCACTCCAGAAAGTCACTGCTGTCCCAAGGTGGGATTCTTCTGCCTCCAGGGGCCAAGCCCATCCTTCAGAAACTTGACTATGGAAGAACCACCAGCTCCTGCCTTTTCGTCCTCCCTGCAGTAGGCTCCAGGCTGCGTACACAGCTGGCCTGAGTGACTGTTCCAAGGTGCCTCCTAGCCAACAGAGCCTGGTTTGTGAGGGCCTGGTGGGCGGGCCTGTGCAAGCTCCCTGTTTGCCTTGGCCTTGACCTGCCTTTTCAAATAGTTGGCCTGAATGTTTCAAAAACTGGTTGGTGTGTTTTGAAACTTTATTTTTTCAAATACCAAAATTCCTGGACCCATTGCAAGAGGGGATGAAAGTTGTAATAATAATCAAGAGCACCAGTAGCCAAAGCAGAGTGGCAAACGTTTGGAAATATTGAAAGTCATCACACAGTGGTGCGACTCACCCACCAGGAGAAAAGCTGATGGGGCCGGGGCTTAGGGAGGCAGACGCTGCTGTCCATCTGCGTGTGGAGTTCAGACCAGGCTGACTTCTCCCTGCATCAGCGTTTGGGGGAAGACAGATGGCCTGGATGGGGGCCTCGCTCCCCTTCCTGAGCGTCTGCAGGTGACATCTATCATCCGTGACCTGTAGCGTTTGTACTTGTTGTTTATAGTCTCTTGGCATGCATTGTTTTCTCAGGACTGAAATATAGCATGGTAATGAGGTATCTCTCTGCTCAGGAGGATGCAGGCAGCTCGGAAGGACGCATTGGCAGCACGCTGACTAGTTTGTCAACAGCTGCATGTGGTGGCAGCTGCTGTCCTGGCAGAGAAGAAAAAGGAGCTCAAGATGCTGAGAGAGCACAGCATGGCGGGGTGGCAGTGGTGGGCTGTGATGCCTGAGAAATGCAGCATAGCCAAGGGTCTGCCCCATGGGTGACTTGGGTGTTAGGGATATTTATCTGTGGGATGGTTGAGCCAGGTGTCATGTAGTTCAGGGCTGTCCCAAGCAGACCTGGGTTCGTGTCCTAACTTCTCAGGCATTTTCCACCAAAGCTGTCTGCTCCTGGAACCTGTTTCTTGATCCATAAAATGGTCAGGTAATCCTTCCTGTAAGGTGTTATGAGACCCAGTGGCCTGAGTGAGAGGCAGGAGAGAGCTTGTTGGTGATGCCCGTGCCTGGCACAGAGCTGTCTTTGTCCCTGTAAGTTCCCTTCCTGAGCTGGGAGCCTCCAGGTGGGCTGCACCTGTCTACCCAATTTCTGGGCAGATTAGAGCAGTCTTCACTTGGCTCTGGGACTAAGAGGCATGGCGTGGACTAGAAGGCTAATGAGTAGACCACATCAAGAAGGAAAGGCTAAAACATGACTTCAAGTGTGTCATCTTGTGTCCCTGGCATGAGAGGAACAAAGTTCTGCTCACTTAAAGGAGGGGGTATAGGGAAGGAACTAAAGGTCCAAAGCTGTTTTCTTGTGGAGAAACAGTCATGAGGGTAGTCAGGGAAGGGCTGGACTTGGAAGGGTTTGTAGAAGAGTTGCAATAGGTACAGCCTTCTACGGGACGGCACCCTGCTTGAGGTGATGACAGGAGGACCTCAGTGGTTCCCGCCTACTGTGCAGACCTCTGCAGACTCTGCCTCCCCTTTCTTCCTCAAGACACTCCTACATCTGCGATTAGCTATGGATTCCGGGTAGTCAGCCCTTCCAGATCCCTGGACAGTTCTAATAGGATTCTCTGAGAGTGAAATGCACACGGAAGGCAAAATAACCCCAAAGAGCTTCAGCAAAAGATGCCAGTAGTGTGTTTATGGGGGACGGTCTCAAACCACATTATAAAACAGACTGGACCGAAATAGCATTGAACAGAGTGGAGAGTCCAGAGAGATAAAAGTATATTTGGGGATTTAACCAGCTTTTATTGAGGACAGTAGTTCAAATCAGATGGCTGTTCTAAGAGTGGACTTTTAGTTGGGTAGTTTGTCTTTGTCCATTTTCTGTTGCTGGGACAGAATGCCATGGACTGGGGTGATTTATAAAAAAGCAGAAGTTTATTTGGTTTGTGGTTCTGGAGACCAGGAATTCTAAGCTCTGTGGACCACATTGGGTGAGAGCTTTGACATGTCAGAAGGCATCATATATTGAGGGAACGTGAGGGAAGAAGGGGGCTGGGCTCCTTTTGTAGCTAAGCCAGGGCCTAAATCCATTAGTGGGAATGGAACCCTCTTGATCTAACCACTCACTGTAAGTTCCCCCTGAACAGTGGCAATTCAATTTCCACGAGTGTCAGGAAGCATTCAAACTGTGGTGTTAAGATAGTTGGTTACACGGGAAAAGTTTTGCCATACCAGATATACCTTACATGAATAAATTCAAACTACTCCCCAAGAACTGAATTTTTAACAAAAATGATCGATTTTGACAGCACGCTTCTCTTCCAGTCAGTCACTTTGGCAGCTACGCCTTGCCCCGGAGCTCATAGATGTAGGCCCATGGGTAAAGATGAATGAGATCAACTTTGCCAGGAGGAGAACATGAAAATTGCTTCACATACGCACTGCAGGAATGAGTGCGGGCACAGCATCTGGAGAGGCTTTTTTAATGAGGATCTGTAACTGGCAGTTGGTGACCGAGAGGTCCAAGAGTCTTTCTTGGAGGGTCTTTCTCCCTAGGGTGTTTCTCTTTCTGAGGAGGGTCTTTCTCCCTAGGGTCTTTCTCTTTCTGAGGAGGGTCTTTCTCCCTAGGGTCTCTGTGTTAGCTCACAGCCCACTGACCTGCAAGGAGAAGCAAGGCTAAGCTGGCCTGTATTGAGGTTGAGTACCTGGCAGCAGGGCCGTGGTCTTTCTCTTATGGAGTAAGACATGCAGCATGGATCTGGTTTGCATGACCCCTTCTGTGACCTTGTGCTTGATGGTAGAGTCATAATTTGCTATCTTTTTTTTTGTTAGAGGTCCCTCCAATTGAGTAGGCATCAGGCCTTGTGAACTGAGCTGGCTGACCTCATGACGGTTGGTAGTGTGCTGGAGGCAAGAGGTTGGCAAAGACTCGGCAAGAGATGAATGAGCCTGTGGCCTGGCTGGCTGGGCAGGCAGGTCCCATGGGGCCACCCAGCGCTGCCACCCTCGCCTTTCCTATAGCCCTCACAGGCCCCGTGTGCAGGTCCACTTCCAGCGCAGCCACTGTGCTGCCTCATCCTGGCCCTCCCAAGACTAGACTACGGTCCTAAAGTTTAAACGCTTATTGATTTCTCCAGATCCTCACAGGGAGTCACTGGAGAAACTCTTCCTTTGAGGAAGGCTTTTGATATGGTATAAAATGGCGCTATGTTCTCTTTTGTTTGTTTTAAGTGTTACAGTGTTCCATTGGAATGTAATAAACTGTATTAGTTCATTCTCTGTTGCCATAACAGAGAATGAAGCTTATGGAGAAAAGGAAATCTATTGAGCTCACATTTCTGAGGCGAAAGTCCTCTTGGTTTGGCCTCTGCGAAGGGCCTCATGGCACATGGGAGGGCAGGTGAGAAGAGTGACGTGGAGACACAGAAAGCTGGAGGAGGGGTTCAGGCATCAGGCTTGCTCTTCCAGCCCAGCTTGCTTTTCCAGGAATAGCTACCCCATTCAAAGGGCCCAGTGTCATCCCCCACAATGGCACTGATGTTGCACTCTACTTCTTAAAGATCTCACCACTTCCCAGCCTCAGTGAGAACCTCGCTTCCCACACAGGAGCCTTTGGCCACATCCAGACCAGAGCGGTACACACAGCAGCGCGTGTACATCCTAAATGTGGAGCGTAATCATGTTTTGCCACTTGAGTTTGCCCATGGACCCAGCACCTAGATCAAGAATCAGGGACCATGGCAACTGAGCTCCTGCTCCTGAGAACATTGCTCGGTTGTGTTTACCTTTATGCAGCAATGTGTGTGCTTTTGTGTCTGGCTTCCTTCTTACGGTTAAGGGATTCAATCATGTTGTTACATGCAGTTGTGGTTGGTTTGTTCTCATTGTTGAGCAGTATTTATTCCTTTTTGTGAATATAGCATAATATGCTGATCTGTTCTAGTGTTGATGAACATTGGACTGCTTCCAGTTGGAAGCTGTTCCATGCTGCTCATGGATATCCGTACACCACCTGGTATGTTTGCGTTTCTCCTGGGATTATACCTAGATGTGGGTCTGCTGGATCTTAGCGCTTGTGTGGGCAGCTTTGACACATACTGACCATTGTCTAAAAGGATCATACCAATTGCCTCAGTTTTGATACTGAAATATGCTATGAAAAATTGTTTATTTTGAAAGAAAGCCCACTTTTATATTAACATTTAAGAATAATTGTTCAGGTCAAGATGGATAATTTAAGTTGTGGTGGAGCCTGGATCCCTGATGGGAAATTTAAAAATTTTGAACTTTAGGAAAATAGACCTGGTCCTGGGGAGGTAGCTGGAAGGTGTAACACCTTGCCCGACAAGCGCAAGGATCCAAGTTCCGTCCCCAGTACCGCCCGCACCCAAAGCGGGCGCGGTGGTGCACGCCTATGATCCTAGCGCTAGAGAAGCTGAGACAGGAGGATCACTACGAGTCTGACCTATGTAGCACCCTGTACCAAGTAAATAAATAAACAGATAAGCAGATCTGTAAGAATTTTCTCTTATGCACGGGCTCACCTGTTTTGTTCTCCCTTTAGCCACAAATATTCATAGTTCACAGACTGACAAGAAATATAGTCTTCTAGGTATCATCATCAAATGTATTAGCTATTTCTTGTTGCCAATAGTGGCTATAACTGAAGAAGTCTATCTCTTCATTCAAATAATTAGCTCTAAGAAGGGCTGCCTATGCAGAATCATGGTCGCAGTAAAATCATTTTATGGTGTTTAAAGACTCAGTTGAATAAGGAAGAAAGTTTAAGTAAATTAATGCCCAGCTATGGACTGAGACAGTATGAATCCACTAAAGTGACATTTATGAAGAATCTTAAAGGCATAGTACAATATTGAAAGGAAAAAGCAGAATACAGAATTACATACACAATATGCAACTTATTTCTAAAACTTGTATCCTAGTAAAAAGGAAAAAAAAACCTATTTGGTTTAATTTTTCTGTATTAAAAAAAAAAAAAATCTTTCTTCTGCTTGGAGCCAGCCAGGCTCACCTCTTCTTGCCCAATCTGTGCAGCTCTGCCCTCCGGCAGCCACAGGGAAAGTGGTGTGTGCCCGCTAGCACTGCCCCATCCTGGACACTCCTGGCTGCCTTGGACAGGACCTGAGCCTGCCACCAGCTGGTGGGTCTTAGCAGTGAGTCTGTTTCCTGGCCACAGGACAGGAGCTTCACTTTCTACAGCATCTGCAGTCCCTTCCTACCTGCAGGACCTCACCATGGCAGGCTTTGGCTTGGGTGAGGACCTCAGGTTGCCACTGCCAGCCCGAGGAGACTCGTGGTCATGGGGAAGTACAGAAGGCCTTGTGCCAGTGCCGCCTCCTAGCAGGCAGAACTGTGTGTTGGGAGGGACCAGCATCAGCTGCAGCCAGGTCTGGAGGGGCTGTTGGCCTGGCCTCACAGAGTAGTATTTGGGCCGTGAGTGATGGGCGTTCAGGTTTTCATGTTACAGCTCCCATACTAGAGAACTGGAATGAGCCCTGGAGCAGCCATGGGGAGGACCTGTTAGGAGGCCCATGAAGGTTCTTTCCAGGTGGGGCTAGGGACAGATCCAGGATAAGACACTGGCTGATCCAGGCCTGGGGAGCAGGTTGTGTCAACAGTGGTGGATGGCATGGCAGCCAGGCCCTGGTGGGCTGAGCAGGGCTCTTGGTGCCCCACAGCCACTTGTCTGCCTTGGCCTCAGCTCTGCCACCGGCTAGACGCCTGTGTGAATCTCAGGCTGGAGTCCCTTAATGGCTGGGTTGTCACCTTGCACTAAGCCATAATTACTACTTAGGAGTTTGCAGATGAAAACCAGTAGATTCCAATTCAGCATGTTAAACTCTGTTTGCACGCGCCTGATCTAATGAGGAGCCCTTACCATGAGTGCCCTGTGTGTATGGGAGGGGAACCCTCAGGCAGTGGAGCACACAGGCCACTACCTTCAGCATCCAGCCCTGCCACTATCCACAGCCGTGGTTCGGCATTTGGGATTTTCAGTGTTGGTTAAAATGCCCTCATGGAAGAGTATGTATGTGTCTTTGCATTTCTGCATAGTGGGCAGGAGGTGAGGGTGGGAGCAAGTCGGTGTTGCTGCAGTGTCTGTTCAAGCCCCCTCTTCTGTTTCTGTGCATGGTATTGAACTGGCTGCACACCTTCCAATGGGAGTTTTCTTTAAAGACCAGGGTGTAAGGGCTGTAAAAGCAGAACACTTCTCTGTGTAAGCCGGCAGCCGTGAGTAGCAGCCAGTTTTGTACCCACCATTCAGGTGCTTCGTTTTCTCTCTGTGTTTGCATGAATTTCTAGTGTGCAGCAATCAGGTCTTTGTGCGTTTGGAATTCTAATTAGCACACTGTGCAAATTACTTAATTTCTTATATTAAATTTTTTTTTACGGATTTAGGACAGGGTCTACAGGGTCTACAGAGCCTCACTACGTAGATTTGGACTCCTAGTGATTCTCCTGTTTGCAGCCTCCCAAAGTCGTGGTGGGGGGGACTACAGGCACACCACACCCAGTCACAATTGCCATCTCAGCGGGGTCCCGGGAGTAGGGCCAGAGTGGCAGGCCTGGAATCAAACCCTGGCTGCTGTGCTCTGCTGAATCAGGAGCTTTAGTCTGCTGAGCTATCAGGCCAGCCCTAAATTACTTCATTTCTTTCTGTTCAAGTTTAAAGCAGGGCTTTAAGCTGCCCCATCTTTTCTAGCCAGCACTCTGAGGGGAAGGCTTTGTCCTGTTGTCCCAAGTCTCCCTCCTGCTAGATATCCTTCTTCCCCTCCCTTTCTTCCCTCAAACATCAGCAGTCTTTATAGTTCCTGTACTACATCTCAGGCCCCGAGCTGTGCCCTCAGAGGAGGAAAGCAGGTCTCTTCTGTGGTCATTAACAAACAGACACAAACCTTGCTTTGCCCCACCAAGAGGCCAAGCTGTGGTTCTTCTGTCCATATCTTGGAACACCCCAGCCATCAAGAGAAAGCCAGAAAACACAGCTCAGGACTAGGATAGAACAATTGTCTTGGCTTATGAGAAATGGTCAGTGTGTGTCCCCTGGCTTTGGTATGTCTTTCTTAAACAAAATTATGATTTTACCTGGTTTCGGTTATTGAAACTTTGGTATTTGGAGCTTAATTTGTAGTGTGGAATAATTGTTTTCAGCAGCCATACACAGGACTCAGCACAACTTCTACACAACTACATGAATAGAAATATAAATATGTTCTCCCAGAGAGCAAACCATAAAATATGTGTGTGTCTTGTCGTACTTTGAAGGCAGTACCTCATGCAGTGCCTTGGTTTCTAAATCTGTAAAATGAGGGTGAGTCACTAACTTTATGGGATCGTTAGTGGGGTTAATTAAGCAAACTTATATAAAGCATTGGATACTTTGTCAGGCAAGCTAAGGTCCCCAGACTCTGAATGTGATGCCTTCAGGGAAGGCATCTCAAGGAGGCCCCAGAGGCCTTGCTCCCAATACCCCCTCACGACTGACACAGCCCATAAGTTACCTCCACCACACCCAAAACCACAGCACTCGTCCCAGAAACTTCCTCTATTTTCAGAGGAGCCCGGCAGATCGAAAAATGCAAGTACCCATGATGTGTCACTCATAGGGGAGGGTGAAGGTGGCAGAGGAGGAGCTCAGAATGGCACACACGCAGCAGGCGGATGGGGCCCTTGGCTTCATCCCAGGGTCTGCAGCCGCCAGCCTCAGGCTTTCCTTGGCCTTGATTTGCCTGCCTGTGAATGAAGAACCAGCAATTCTGCAGTTCCTCAGGAAGAGGGAGGGAGGTGAAGCCAGACAAGGAGCAGGGGCCCAGCCGGAAAGTCCTTGGGTACTGAGGTGTCTCTGCCAGCCCTGTTTGTTGTCTGCCTGTTGGACTTGGGGTCCCACGGTCAATCAGGCTGCTCTCTTGGGGCTCTACTTCAGCCATTCTCTGCTTACTCTCACCTCTGGACCAGGAGAGCTGGCCTGGCTTTGATCTGGTCTTAACTGAGTCTTTCTTTTTTTCCACATTACAGTTTAATCAATTAAAAAATAATGAACATGCAGCCAAGCTCACCTTTGTGAGAAGTGTGG
This sequence comes from Capromys pilorides, assembly GCA_004027915.1. Taxonomy (NCBI): domain Eukaryota; kingdom Metazoa; phylum Chordata; class Mammalia; order Rodentia; family Capromyidae; genus Capromys; species Capromys pilorides. Next base: position 6,628 of record PVKN010000202.1, on the reverse strand, counting down.
TTGTGACCAACATATATATTTGTGTAAACGCCACCACCACCACCACCACCACCATCAGATACAAAGCATTTCCCTCTTCCCAAAATGCCCATCCTGTTCTCCCCCACTGCCCTTGGCAGCCTCTCTTATGTCTCCTGCTCCTTTCATTTGGCCTTTTCTAAAATATCATATAAGTGACATCGTAGAGTATGTTTTCCTGGGGCTTTTGAGCAGGGAAAGAACAGGGTTCCCTGAGTCCTAACAGGGGAACTAGGCATGTTTGCACCTGCTCTAATTAAAGTACATGCCCCTGTCAGGCCTAGGGGAATGACCTCCTCAAAGCCTTGTGTGGTTAGAGAGACCATGATGTTTACAGATTTTTGTACATTTCTTACATACATTCCTTAAATCTCTCTCTCTCTCTCTCTCTCTCTCTCTCTCTCTCTCTCTCTCTCTCTCTCTGTACCCAGCCCAGGATTAAATTTAGGGCCTTGCGCTTACCAGGCAAGCACTTATTCCACTGAGCCATCTCCCTAACCCTCCCTATAACCCTCCTTATTGTTTTAGGAGGGGAAGATGGGGGTGGACAAAGCTCAGAAAGGTACAGTAGTTCACCAAGGCCACACAGCTGAAATCTGGGTACAGTTGTGCTATCCTCAGTAATCTGTGTGGTTTTGAGCTGAATCCTGATGGTTGTTACTTAGCCGTGCCAGGGAGGGCTCTGGCCCCTGGGTTAAGGTATGAGGGTGGTGAAGGTGCATCAGTTTCCACGATCTATCACTTGAGGCTCTGTCTCTAAGGGCAGGCCATTTCTAAGTAAAACAATCTGTGCTCCAGATCCTCCTTAGGATGTGCACGTGTCGAGACATGAGTTTTAGGAAGAGAAATTCACACCCTTCTTCAAAGACCACTAGCTGAGCCTAGGGCAGCCCAGAAGCAAGGGTACATGCTGGGGGTCATGGGCTACCTGGCCTGGGGTCACAACCACCCAGCTTAGGCTCGCCTGCGCTGGGTTACTCTTACCCTGTGCCCTGATGGCCTGTGCCCTGTCCTACAGCAACAGGAGTGCCCACCCTGGGGAGCAGGGCCAGGCCCATGGCACGCGGGCTTGGGCTTTGGAGGGCGTGAAGCTGTCCTAACAGATGGTGGAGTAGACCGCAAGGCCAGTGGAGGCTGAGCGCTGCGTGTGCCGGCCAAGGGGAGAGCTTGGTAAAGGACAATATCGCAGTCTTGGGACCAAGTAGCACTAAACCTTATGGGTAATGGGTTTTTCATCCCCTAGGTAATAGGAGACACCAAAAAATGAGGACATTACTTAGTGAGTCCCTCACCTCCCTGGCCCCATTCAGCAGACTCGAAGAAGGACATTGCCCAGTGCAGAGCCGTGTGTGGATTTAATGGGGTTTCCAGCTAAACCTTCCATCAAATTTATGGCTGTGCCTGTCTCCTGACCTTCCCCCTCTCTCACATTCTTTTCGGAAATGAAGCTGTGTGCAGCCTGTGAGGTGTCACTTCCCCCATGGTAGAGATATACAGCTTGGGTCTGGGTTGAGCTGGTGGATTTAATCAGGCTGGGACTCCACAGTTCACCCCACCCCCAAGCCCAGCTACGTCAGGGCAGCCATTGGGGTGGGTCCAGCCACAGTGGGCAGTGCAGAGCCCGCAGGTGTTACCCTACCAGCCACATACCTGGGCCCACACTCTGGCCTCTGTCTCCCGGCTGCAGGCAAGGCTGACATCTGGCCCTGCTGGGTGACAAGAGACGCCCTCGGCTCTCAGCCAGGGCTTCTGCTGGCCTTGCCACTTTTGGCTCCCTCCCCCATTCTAGTCTTCAGCCTTAGAGGTTGAGGCATTCAGTGGCTTCACCTGAATGCCCCCATCAAACCCTGTCACCCTTCAAGGTCCAGCTCAAAAGTCATAGCCAGCAGGAAGTGGTCTCTGACCTCTGCTCTCCCCTTCCCATGGTGGGCGTGGGGAGGCGGCCTGGGCTCCACAGAGCTGCTGTCTGTCAGCCTTTGCGTCCTTAGTAAAAAACTCTCTGAAGGTAAGCCTGTGCCTGCGCCTCCAGGTGCTCTTGGTACAAGAAGATGTCTAATGAGTGGACACCATCATCTTCACTGGGCGACATGGTCGAACTCCTGTCCTCTTCTGTCACTGGCTTCATTTGGCCTTGTAAAGGTCCCAAACTCCAGGGGGCGCTGCAGACCTTCAGGCCCTCAGTGTGTCGGCTCTGGGTTAGCTACCCCTGGATGATCTTGAGCGTTCTTATCTCCGGCCTGGGACACACCTTTCTGTCCAGTCTGCTCCTCTTCCTCCCATGCACTGGACAAGCGGCTTCTGCCGCTGCGCTTCTCCATGGAAACAGCATGTATTTTCAGGCCCTTCCTCACCTGACCTGGTGTTTGTCGCACTGGCTGCCTCAGAGGGTTGTGGTGGAGGCTATAGCAAAGGGGAAGTTTGGTGCCCATTTGCTCTAATGGTACTTATGGTGGCTGCTGGTCCACAAGGAGTCTAGCAGGTGGGCAGAATGGCTCAGGCTAGCAGCATGGGAAGGCTTACAAATAAAATGATCTCAGCTCTTTTAAGGCTAAGTTAGGAGGCAAAAGCCAGAAAGGAGAGAGAATCTGGTAGTACTCAGCTGCACCCCACTGAGCTAGGTGTGGAGGAGGAAGGTCTCATGGGGCTGTGATGGTCAGCATGCAGTGGCCATTGTCACACGTGGGACCATGAGTTCAGAACATGTTCCTGTCCCTCTGTGGCTCTAAAGAAAGCAAAGAAGGCAGTAATTCCAGCTCTTTGTATAGTAGCAGTTCCCATATATTTATAATTTAATTAGCTGATCATGGTCCAAAAATATTAAATTTCAGAAATAAAAACTATGCATAAGTTTTGAATTCTACTGCTCTGAATACTGTGGTGCAATCTCATGACCCTGCTCCTTCCTAACCCCAGATGGGAGTCTTCTCTCTATCTAACATACCTATGCTGTCTACCCATTAGTGGACCCCTACTCCAGCCGATTCATTGTTGGGTAAAAGTCAGGTAGCCTTGATTTTACTTTAAAATGGCCCTAAGACCAAGGGAAATAATGCTGACAATTCTATGATAGTACATTATTATAATTGTTCATTTGACTACTAATTATTATTTTGGTCACCTTTTCATCCATGGAATCAAATGTGTGGCCTCTATCAGGGAAGATAGGTTTATTTCACTCCCAATTTCAGAGTTCTGGTGCATGGTTGTCTGTTCCAAGCAGAGATGTCATGGTGGACATGCATGGTGGCGGGGAAATGAGCAGGAAACAGCACCAGAGAAGAGGAGACCAGGGACTAGCTATAGATCCAACCATGGTCCATCCGGACCCCCATGGAAGTATGCTTTTCTAATCCCCCATGTGGCCTTGCAGCCAGTCAAGTTGACAATCTAATTTAATGGTCGCAGTCACTATTGCTAATTCTCTCTCTCTCTCTCTCTTTCTCTCTCTCTCTCTCTCTCTCTCTCTCTCTCTCTCTGGCTGTCTCAGCCCACCCTGGGGGGGTGGGACTGGCACACCATATGGTGCCAGAGATTGAACTGTGCTCCCTGTGTGCTTGCCTAAGCTTGCCTAAGCAGGTGTTTTACACCGCTAAGCTATCTCTCCAGCCCAGCTATTGCTAATCTCTTACCATGCTTAATTTATAAATTAAGCTTTATCATGGGTATGTATGGGAAAATACAGCATATGCACACCTGTGTGGTACATGTAGGTTTATGCTTCAGTATTGTTTATGGTTTTAGGGAACCACCCAGAATCTTTTTATGCTTCCCTCTCAGATAAGCAGGGTCCTGTACGCTGATTTACTTATGAGCCTTATAGTGACCTCGTGAGGTGGTGTTATGGTTTGTGTCTAGTTGTCCCCACAAAGTCTCATGCAGTTATGGGGCAGAGTTCTAGAGTTTGTGATTAATTCATAATCCATTGCTAGGATTATGGGTGTAAGGCTGCTGGGATTGTGAATGCAACATAAGGAAGACAGACTTGCTCTCTGTAGCCATTGTTGCTGTTGCTCCTCCATTTTGCTCTTGCTCTTTGCCACCGCCCTGAACTGCTGCCCTCTGCCATGTGCCGCTCTGTCTTGGAGCCAGCTATGTGTGAACTGAAACCTCCACTAACTGAGAGAAATAAACCTTTGCTTCCTTCATTTTGGTGTTGGGTATTTTGACCCAGCAAGAAGAGAAAAGTAACAGAGACAGGTGTCAGCCCCAATTCCCAAAGAATTTAGGAAGAACGTGCATGAGGATTTGCATTCTGGATTGATCCTGAAGGGCAGGAGAGGGTAAGGCTGAAGTCTCAAGATGAGAAGACTGCCTGGGAGACCACAAAGACCCAGGCAAGGGGTGCCTTGTTCTGTGACCTCCCCCATGCTGGTCTGAGCTGCCTTTGGTGGGTGAGTTGCAGGCAGGAGGAACCCAGAGCCATGCCGGCTGAGCAGACCACAGGGCCTGCTCCAGGACTGAAGTCTTACAGAAGGAGCAGGTGCAAGGCTGGGGAGAACACACTGAGCTCTGTTTGTTCTCAGGGGTCTCACACCTGAGACCCCTGGGGCCCCACACCTGAGACCCCTGGGGCCCAAGCAAGGAATGGGCAAAGAGATGCTGTGCTCAGAAGAAGGGTCTGGACCCATGATCCAGGCGCGGAAACACTGTCACGTGACACATCCTTTTGGTTCTCTGTGGAAGCCAGTGAGATTGTTGGAAGATACCTGTCTCCACAAACGCATCCTACCTACTGTCCCCATGAATGCTAAAAGCAGGTGGCCCTATCCGAAAATTCACACATGGCAAGTGGCAGGTGGCACAAGCCCCAGAGGTCCTCAGATCTCCCAACCTACCAGCACAGAGAACACCCCATTCTGGTGCCCTTAGTCACTCCCTTTAAACATGCAGCTTAGGGGGCGGGCGGCGGCAGGGATCCCCCCTCATGGTGACCCTAGATCAATCTGCTCCCCAAATTAGATAAGTTCCAGCCGAAGCATCCCAGCCTGAGACTGTCACTCCCTTACAGTGCTCTTTTTTTATGCTGGGCTGGTGTTGGGTTTCTGAAAGGCTAGTAATCGGCAGCGGCAGCAGTGAGGTCTGCAAATAGCCGGCTCTCGTGCTTGTGGAGCTGGGAAGGCCACTGTTTGAGGTTAGCCTGAGTCAATTTGTGCTGTGCACTTGGGAGCCATTCAAAAGAGGCGGTATACACACAAATCACGATGAGGCTAATCAGAAGTCGGGGTACTTAGCGGGATGTGTACACAGCAATCATTGTTGCGAGCGCCCTTCTCCCACTCAGACTATTATGCAGAGAGGGGTGCTGTTTGCCTGGTTTTGTCCAGGCCACAATCTGCATTCATTTGATGGATTGTCAGGGTCGGGGGTCTCCTCCTTGGAAAACACTGGAGTGGCTTCTCAACAGACTCTTTAGAGGAAGGGGAGCACTACACCAGCATTCGCCCAGGTCCTTGAGGGGGCCAGGGGATCCTTGCATGGTGCTAGATCAATATGACAGGCAGCTAAGAAGCTTGGACACACACACTCACAAGTCATTCATGGCTTGCACTCAGGAGACAGGGAGAGAGGCAGGCCGCAGCCACTTGGAGGAGGCTAGCAGGACCTGCCATGGGCCCTTGTTTGTTTTGCTGTCTGTAGTGGCCCATAGTTCAGTTCAAGTTTGCCCAAGTAATTTGGTGTGGCCTTTGTCCACAGCTGCCCTGCCCTGCAAACTGGCTGGATGCTGAAAAGAAGCCTCCAGAGGGAGCTGGAGAGGGGTGAAGCTGGCAGGGAGAAGTGTATACCTGTAGGGCAAAGTGCAGACCACTTCTGAGCCCAGTCCCAAGTACCCCCAATGGCCAAGTGGGCCCCCAGTGATCTCTAATGCCAAGACACCCTGCAGTTTGCCTGGTTGCTGTCTCTCTTGGTGGAATGGGGGATGTGGACGGCTTTCTTTTGGATGTTTTTCTGGGACATCATGACACCTGTTGATTCCGTTCAATGGGGTGTTGTTGCCACCCATTCGGGGCCACACCTGAGGTTCCCTCCTACTCCCTTGTGGATAGCATAAATCACTTTCATCTTTAATTTTCATGGAATTTTTCTTTTTGAATCCAAAGATAGATCCCGTACATGTGGCTCAGGGAGGGTAGACTTGGCTATGGCCACACAAGCCACCAGGGACATGTTGCCCTGAGAAACTGGTGGTTCCTGTAGACATGGATCTATAGGTTAGATTTGATGTGCTTGTTGGAGAGCGATGAAAGTTTTCTCTAAAAACTTAAAATAGATTTTCAAAGCCAGCAGGCATTTTCTTTTGTCAAAGGCAGAAATGTATGATACAAGAGGATAGCATGGTACTGAGGTTCTGTGTTTTTCTCTGATGAGTGTCCCTTTCAGGGTTGCCACCAGTAACATTCTAGTGCCTGACTAGAGTTCACAACTGGGGTCTGAGCGCCAAAAGTGACCCCCTGTTGGCTGAAGTCTCAGGATGAATCCCTATTTAAGCAGAGCCCCACAGTTCATGAGCTAGTTCACTAGTGGTGACTTGGCATCACCAGCTCTTTCTATAGATGGCTACATCAAGGGCACTTGAGGCCACCTCAGGATGGCGCCAGGTCTGCCTTCTTTC